>ML361784.1:0-37316 GCA_005239505.1 Nicotiana paniculata | reverse complement strand
TTTTTCTCAAAGTGATAGAGGCAGATACCATGGTGAGCTTCAGGATAAACTTTTCTAATCCCATTTGTAATCGACTGGTTTCTATCTGACAAGAAAACTAGTTCATGACGGACTTGAATTGCTTTTCTCATTTATTCGAAGAACTAAATGTATGCCTCATTATTTTTTGATTCTGCTACACCAAAAGATAGAGGAAATATTTGATTGTTTGCATCCTTTGATACAGCAACAAATAGAACGCCACGATATTTTGACTTTAAAAACGTTGCATCTACTGTAATAACATGTCTAAAGTAGGACCAACTAGCTATTGATGCTGCTGGAGCAAAGAACATGTAACAAAACATGTACAGTGAAACACAAAAAAATAAATCATAAGATGTGAAATTTAACTTCAGGCTGATGGTTGGTATTTGTTTTGCTTACCGATTCTGCTCATCTCTTTTTATGCTTGTATATGTTCCTGAGTTTCTATGCATCATCATGTGTAGGTATGAAGGAAGAATCTGGTAGTTCTCTTCCGGTGTTCCTCTTATGCAAGCAATAACTTTTTGAATAGCACGCCATGCCTTGTGATATCCAATGTCAATTCCAAATTTCTTTTTCATTTCATTTTCTACAAAGGCTGGTGTAACCTCTATCTTTTTGTCTCGAACATGTTCTAAAATTTGATCACTTATAAAATTTGATGTAGCATGCTTCTGATCTGATTTTCTTGCATCAACTGAGCATTCATGGTTGTTATGATATTTTATCACCCTGAAAAGTGTGGAATTTTTTATTTTGGTAGCACGCACAATCCAACCACATTGCTCCTCAATGAATTTCAACTCATATCTCTTTGAATATGATCTAACAGCTGTGAATTCAACCTTTTGGGTTATCTCCAAGCTGTAGAAAAATTTAGTCATATTTTCCTTGTTCTCAAAAATTGATCCTACTCTTACTTCCTCAGGCAGTGCATCATGCCTAAGTATTTTACATGGTGGAGATTCTTTCAGCTTTCCCCTCACTCTTTTTCTTGATTTCTTAGAGGTTTCAGCAATTTCATCAATTGTATCTGATGTTAATGGTATTAATTCCATATTTTCTTCGTCTTCGTTGTTGCTTAAATTTTGTTGGATTGTGTGTTGGTTGTCAATTTGCATTATTAGCTGCCCTTCTTCTTCTTGCTCATTCACAAACTGGTATGAATTTATTGGAGGAGGGGGTGATTGTTGTAGCATTCTATATTCTGAAGCAGATGTAATGTTAGAAAGTTGTTGCTCGTTGTCTACTACCACTATTGGCTGTCCTAGATCATGTTGATAATCACCAAATTATTCTGAAACTGCTATACTGTCAAAGATTGGTTGAATGTTGCAGAGTGTTGTATTTTTTCAACGACAAAATGACAATTCTTGTACACTGAATCAGTTGTGAGCAAATGTATACAAGTACTGAGTTCTTCATCTGAAGTTACAAGCATACCTTTGCTTGTATTTAGTTTGATATCAAACCATATCTTTACGGAATATCCGCTTGAATCAATATTTGTAACTTCACTAATTTTTTTCAGGAAAGAATTGAATGATACTTGTTTATTAATAAGAACAAGCTTTGTATCATGATCCAAGTATTTGAAGTCAGTAGTCCACCTCCCATTGAAATTAAGTACAACGCAAACTAAACTCATCCTAGAGAAGCATGTTTAGTGTCAAGTATTAGCATAAGAATTTAATTATGAAAAAAAGCTGAAGTTTGAGAAAATGAACAATAGAACAAAGCTCATGAAAAAGCTGATTAATGTAGGACAAAAGTTAAGCACAAAAGATATTTAACTTGAGCATGCACGAGAAAATTACATAGCACAGGAGAAAAACTTCAGCATATTTGTGTTGAAGTTTTTCATGACAAATCAATTGTATCCAGGAGAAAAACTTCAGCACATTCAATGCTGAAGTATTAGAAAATAAACGAAAAAACTTCAGCATATTTGTGCTGAGGTTTTTCATGACAAATCAATTGTATCCAGGAGAAAAACTTCAGCACATTCAATGCTGAAGTATTAGAAAATAAACGAAAAAACTTCAGCATATTTGTGCTGAGGTTTTTCATGACAAATCTATTATATCAAGGAGAAAAACTCCAGCACATTCAGTGCTAAAGTATTAGAAAATGAACTAAAAAACTTCAGCATATTTGTGCTGAGGTTTTTCATGACAAATCTATTATATCAAGGAGAAAAACTCCAGCACATTCAGTGCTAAAGTATTAGAAAATGAACTAAAAAACTTCAGCATATTTGTGCTGAGGTTTTTCGAAAGGTCATTACAAAACTATTATATCCAGGGGAAAAACTTCAGTACATTCAGTGCTGAAGTATTAGCAAATGAACTAAAAAACTTCAGCACAAGATGCTTTGAATGTTTTTCTGTGCTTTTTTTAATATTATTTTTCTATACAGTCAAAAAACACCTTAATTAAAGAAAAAGTTTTTGAAAAAACTCATCACAAAACTATAGAACACAGTACATAACTTAAGAATATTATTAGTGCTGAAGTTTAGCCAAAAAAATAAGTTGTTTAGCAAATAAAGCAAAAAATTCACCCTAATTTTTTTCTAAATAAACCAAAACTTTAGCAAAAAATCTCAGGTATCATGAATATCAGTCAGATTCGAAAACTTACTATTTGAATTTTTGAATTTGAGTATGGTTCAAATTTCTGGTTTGGGAGAGGAGATCTGAGAAGAGACGAAGTGATGGAGGAGGATCGGTGAAGGGTTTTGTGCGTGATTCAAATATGAGAAGAGACAGAGTGTTTTGTACGTGATTCAAATATGAGAAGAGACGGAGGTGCGTGATTTTTATATGTTATGTCAGGGGTAGAATGGTCATATCAGTGTGGATTTTTTGTCAGCTAGCTACCAAATCAATAATTTTTAAAAATAGAGTATAGGTTAAAAGATGGCTGCTATGTAGGGTATGGCTGCAAATCGTCCATTAATAATAAGCAGTTCGCTAATCTTCATATCTAATAAAAAACTTGATTAAGATTAATATATTCTTCAAAAATGTCATTTTCTTAAATTTAAAATTGTACAGGGGAATGATATATAAATAGCACGAAGACATTTTGGTAGTACTTTTTGTTAACACCATTGTCCTTAAAAAGAATTTTTTTTAATCAGTGGAGTAGTTGAGCAGCAGCTTTATTCAATCAAATATGGGGCAACATATTGCTGCATTTCTTGAATATCCATTCCAAGGTGAATTCCTGGTAACTTTATGAACTTCACCTTTCCAGCTTTATCCAATGTTTGTAAACCAAACGTATCCTCTAGATAAATATCAGTCTGCCAAAAAAATAAAAATTATATTATTACTCCTAAAATATACTAACATGGTTATTGATTTTAAGAAGTACAAATAGGAAAATAATATTACCTGTTGCGGTGGCAAAATTTGAGAGTAGGTCCCATCTTGATAAAAGCCAAACCAAGAACTTTCTTTTGGGTTTATCACATTATCATTTTCAAACTATTCAAAATAAAAAGGGGATTATATATTTAGTAAGTACATTATATTATTGAATTAATAAATATAGGTGGAGATAAAATAAGAAAATGTACCATGATAAGTACAAGGTTCATCAAGCTGGTGAAACGCTGCTTATAAATGGGATTAGTTGCATTAGGAATTTCATTATTAAGCTTTGGTAGATACCTACAACCTTTCAAGTATCCAGCAATATCCTGAGAAAAAGAAAAAGAATGTTAGATTATAATTAATTAATCTGTTTCCAATTTAAATAAGAGTATTTACGAATATAACCAAAGAAATATATAAGCAAGAATTAATTACTCACATTTGGAAGCTTGGTATAGCCACTAGGAGCATAATGAGCCTAAAATTTGCAGATGAAAAACGATAATCACTTGAAAAAATTGAAAGGAAAGTAAAATTAAAGAATATGAAAAGAGATTTTAAAGAGAGTATACTTGAACATAATCGGAGTATATTCCAACACCACCAGCTCCACCACACCAAGGGCCACCCTATTAATTAATTAAAGAACATAAGTTATTTTACACTTCGTAATTGTTTATAGTTATGGATACTTATATACACCAAGTCACCAACAATAAAAATAAATAATTTATATACTATTGACGTAGTTTAACATGTGATAACATGTTAGTTGACACTCGGTTGTATTTCTAAGGTGGGTTTTTTCTAGGGTGTACATGAATCGGGTTAGTTCGATTTTTATCAAAACCAAACCAAACCAATTATATCGGTTTGGCTTGATTCGATTTTGGCAGGTTTTTAGGATTTTCGAGTTTTTTTTTGTTACATGAATATAGTTATTACTTTGTTAAAGTTATAGATAAAGTTTTGATAAGTTAATATATGTTTAGTAAATATTGAAAAAATTGACAAACATATGATCTATTAAAATATTCTAATGTGAGAATTTTTAGAATACATGATAGTTATTTTCTTAGTCGTCTAACAATAATTTTCGTTAATGTACGCTTTCTAGGTTAACACATGAGAGGATCTCAAATATTTCAATATTTTTTAAAGAAAATTCAATATAAAGTCTTAAAAATATATATAAAAATTATATCTTTATATATTGGTTTGGTTCGGGTTTTTTTACTCAATACCAAACCAAGTCAAACCAAACCTAGTCGGGTTTTTTAATCGGTTTGGTTTGGTTTTTCGGTTTGGTGCGATTTTCCGGTTCGGTGTGTACATCCCCTTTTCCTTCCGGTTGTTCTTCGTTTCATTCTGTTGCGCTGTTAATTTTTACTATTTGATCTCAGGGGCGGATGTACGTATACTCGACGGTTTAATTGAACCCATAACTTTCAACGCGGAGTAAAAATTTATATATATAAATTCTTTAAAATTGCAAAAATAGTAGATGCGAACCCATAATTTTAAAAGTTTAATGGGTTCATTGCTAAAAATTTTAAAAATTGAACTCATAGGATTTAAATTCTTAATTTGCCTCTATTTGATCTTCTATGTTCTTTGTTTTTGGTCCATTGCAGTCAAATTTTCGCATTACTGGGTTTGTTTTTACATTATAAATGCAAATAAACTCTATTATTATTTTTATTATCATTATTGTTGTTACTATATTACTACGACTTGGATGGATATAGAAAAACATACAGTGCAGGCAGCAACACCAGCATTAGGTCCACCTATTGAGATAAAATTCTTGACCTGTGGCACAATTAAGTTCCAAAAAAAAAAAAAAAGGATTAAACGTAAATAATGAACATAAAGAGAAAAACTATTATTAGAATATAATTGTGATAAAATTCTCACTGGAGGTGCTCCATCACAGAACTCTATAAGCCCTCTAGCTACCATATTTCCCTGAAAAACATATTTTCCATCAATAAAATATTGATTGCCGCACAATTACTCCCTCAGTCTCAAATTATTTGTCATGAATTTTAAAGATAGTTGTCCCAAATTATTTGTCATTTTAGAAGCTCAAGACAAAATTAACTATATTTTTTCTATTTTACCTTTAATAATAATTATTCTAGAAGATGAAGATATCACATAAATAAATATTTTAAGATAAAAATAAGATTAAAATAGTCCAACATTCCTCCTAATTAATAATTTTTAAAAGGGTGTGTAAAAGAAAAATACGACAAATAATTTTGACCAAAGGAGTAATAAGAAGACAAAAAGGAAAAAGTAAGGGAACACATTTATGATTAAAGATGAATAATGAATAATTTACCTGTGAGAGACCAATTAAGTTGTAACCTTGTTGAAGTTCATTCATTCCCTTCACCTATAATTTAATTTCAGACATTGTCAATAGGTTTTCAATTTTTTTATTTTTTATTTTATTCTAAAAAGGAAAGTTGAAAAGAGAAACAAAAAGAATAATGTAGTGATGTCTCAATACCTTTTCACAAGCAATTTGAACCTACAAATTAAAGTACAGCATGGGCAAAAAGAGAGGCACGGATTACAATTCATGAAAAGCACAAGAATTTTATGCAATTAATTCTATCGAAATAATTATGAGAAACAATAAGAATCACTACTTTATGTCAACTCTTACCTGATTGTCTAGAGGCATGCTATAAGAATCAAGCCCTCCATTTCCAATTTCTCTACCCAAAAATAAAAAATAAAAAAATTCAGACATTAATAAACAATAACAATAATAGACTTTAACTTTAGTACACTGGTGTAAAACTGTTTTACACAATTAGATTAAAATTACCTATAACATTATGTAATTTTCCATAATAGTATGCCTAATTTGATAATTTCAAAGATAAAGTAAATAACATGAATCTAATCAGAGGCGGATGTAGCTTAGAGTCTATGATTTCATCTGAACCCATAACTTTTGATATAGAGTATATACTAACTTATAAAAAGACCAAAAAATTTAACCTGTTACGTACACAACATTATTAGGGAGAATTTGTTTTAAAAAAAATGGGTATCTTGCTAACTTGCTATCTTCACGTAATATGTTAGCAAGATTCATATACACACAACCATACACCTATAAAAATTTTAACAAATGTTAAATTTGAATCCATAGTTTTAACAGTATAATGAGTCCAATGCAAGTTTAAATCAATTAAATTTAAATTTATGGATTCACCTTGTTAGGACCGAAAAAATTAGGTGTCATGCGGAAGCTAGCAAAGCAAACCTTGAACGGCGATAAATCCAACAACAAAAGAGAAATCTACCAAACGAGACACAAACATTTAAAGTGGTTCGGTCAATTGACCTACGTCCACGGCGTAGATTAGCAATCCACTATAATAAAAGAGAGTACAAAATAACGAGAGAACAACCTCACGAAGAGGCAAACACAAGTGACACACTAACACTTGTCCCGTAAAGTTCTCCCCTTAAACACGACTCTCAAACCTCATATAGCTACATTGTGGATGCTACTGAATGAGAAGGAAGAATCCTTAATTTATATATTTCCAAACTATTTCCTACAAGAAAAAAGACTAGCCAAACATGGAGGAATTATAATTTCCTTCTACAAAAAGGAAAACGCAATTATGACAAATATGTTGTCCTTTTCTTCAAGAAATAGGAAAATCAGACATGGTTAGAAAATCCGGACAACCCTTAACACACCTCTAGATGTAATAGGTAAAAGTTACAGTATTATGGTGTAAAAATTCAACTCGACTTGTATTTCTCATCTTCAACTGTAGTCGAAAATGTCAGTAATATAATAACCATAATAATTTGATTTTGCGACTCTTTACAAACTTATTTATAGTTTTATGACCTTATTCTTTTTTTTTTTATATATGAGAGATTTATTTTTACACATAAGAGATATATCGTTTACACATAAGAGATATAAAAAGGTTATTTTCTTAATTTTAAAATTGTAAAAGGATATGACGTACAAATAGCACAATATAATAAGGCAAAATACATAGTTTACCCGTCGATCTTGCAGTGAAATCCAAGATTGATGGGTAAACTATGTATTATGCCATATAATAATGATATGATTTAGCTGATCATTTCATGCATGAGAAGAAGACAAATATATATACTTCATCAGTTTTAATTTATGTGGAATTTATTTCCTCTTTAGTCCGTACTAAAAAGAAGGAACTCTTTCCCTATTTGAAAATAATTTACGTTTATGCAATGATTTATAGTCACACAAAATATATGTGCCTTATACTACAAATTAAAAAAAATTTCTTTTCTTAAACTCTGTGTCCAGTTAAATCAGTTCACGTAAATTGAAACGAAGGGAGTATATAATTAGAAAAGGAAAAACGGAAAACAAATGTGTACCGTACAAGCAGAATCCGTTAGATTTCGACAAGAGG
Organism: Nicotiana paniculata; assembly: GCA_005239505.1. Classification (NCBI taxonomy): domain Eukaryota; kingdom Viridiplantae; phylum Streptophyta; class Magnoliopsida; order Solanales; family Solanaceae; genus Nicotiana; species Nicotiana paniculata. The sequence goes on along the minus strand of ML361784.1, from coordinate 29,455 downwards.
CTGAGTTGTGACGTATAAAATGTACTTCCTGCATCGTTGCACGACTGTCCAATACCTGCCATGGTCATAATTAATTAATTTCCATAATTCCATAGGAAAATAAATTACTTACTTAAATGAAATATCGCTAATACACAGTATATAAAAACTAAAAATTACCATGCAATAATATGAAAGGAGTAGAAAACGAAAAACATATGGAACTGAAGATAGAGATTATGAAGAGAATGAAAGTTTCTGAACATAAATAAGCCATTGATTTTAGCTTCTTCTCTTTTTTCTCTTTGTTTTATAGCTTTTGTAAAGAAGAAATGGACCGATTTACAGAATTCTCAGCTTTTTGGATATATATATATATATATATATATATATATATATATATATATATATACACTACCAATCAGTATGGGGACAAATTTTAAATTATTATTTCCTTTATTCCTCCTCTTTCTAAATATTTTTCCATTTTTGTTGGATGAGTTTGATTTGCCTATTCTGGATATTCAATAGTGGTGATCTCGTCTTGCTTGCTGGGAGAGAGGAAGCTTCCGGACCATCTTTTCCAGCCAGATAGCGAGCGATCACTCAGCAATGAACACTAACTGAAAGCGGCCGGGACCATTCTCGTTTACTTTACGAAGCGAGGAAGATCAAAAGGTATGCCAATTTTCTCGAGGAGAGGAATTACTAGCTCGCAGGCTTCAAAGTGCTTTGATTTTTCTTGCCTTATAATGTCTTATTAAGGGAATCCTTTGTCATAACATCCATTTTTTGCCAAATAAAGAAAAATAATTAAAATGAGTACAAAAAAGCCATATATAGGTCCAAATTAATTCGTTATTTCTCATTCAATTAGAAAGGTTTGGTCTATTTTCATACTTCTTCAAGTAGCAAAATTTTAACTTAAAACTATTTCATTTCTAGCTAATTAATACATCACTTTTTTATAATCTTAGCAAATGGAAAGCAACATTTCAGTATACAATCGCAAGTGTAACTGAGAGTCCTATTACCTCTAACTAGGCCACACTTCAATTCCATCTTTTTCACTATATAATATTTATAAAAAGACTTAACCATTTTTTTTTTACTGCTGATGCATGTCAATTTATCATGAACATTATAATTCTCCTCTCAAGTAGCAAACATTTCGGGTAGTAAAATTAATCTTTTTAAAATTGATTTTCTTGAGCCGAGGGTCTTTCTAAAACAATCTCCCTAACTCCGTAAGGTAGGAATAGGATCTGCATTTATTTACCCTCCCCGAGGGCGGATCCATCTCTATAGGAAAGGGTGGCATGGCACCCCTATATATATATAATATATATATATATGTTCAAGTTTTCTTAAACTAGGTTAAATATTTGATTTTGAATGCTTTATCTACCTGTCTATTTAGCAGTCATTTTCATCTTGCTTTCTTTGGTTTGAAATTGTTCTTGTTAATTGACTGTTTTAGCAAATCTTACCATCTTATACTACATTTTTGGAGCTCTAGTTGGGGCATTATATCGATAAACAATTTATCTTATATCCGCCGCATAACGCATCTTACTTTCCAAGTTACTAATTCTAGTAATAACGGCTACATATCTTTTGTTACCTTGAAAGTGACCTGGTAGTGTAAAAATTACATTATTAACATATAGAAGTTAAACCCGTCATTAACACCTTTTACTTAAAGCATAACTGTATCAACATGCAAGGGCATAGAAGAAACGCCTTCCCTTGTCTAACAAAAGGGGGATTCAAGGGCGGATGCTAAGGTAAAAGAATCGGGTTCAACTGAACCCATAAGTTTTGATGCGGAGTATAAATTTGTGTACAAGTTCACTAAAATTGGAACAAATAGTAGATCTAAACCCATAGCTGTAAAAATATAACGGATTCAATACTAAAAACCTTAAAGTTGAACCCATAAACTTTGAATCCTGGATCCGCCCGAGGAAAACAAACTCACACAAAAGTAACAGTTGCTAGTAATGCTATCTGATGTTAGTAGTATATCACATACATGTACATACAAGATAACATAAAGCTTACAATCAAAGGCATGTTATATTTCAATGTAGTTGTATATCGTGTAATCATCCCAACAATCAAACAACCAGATCAAGGGTTAAGGGACTGATTCATCTATGGTTAAACCAAGTAGATCGGCGAAGAAGCTCTTGACAGGTGCAGGCCAATTATAAGAAGAGGAACCTTCAAATGTAAAAATGGTTGATGACTCGTCTTGCAAATCATTCGTTGCCACAGTTTCCACATTTGAAGAGCTCCCATTCTCTGCTAAGTATGGAACAACATGCTTTCTCATATCACTGGAAGATATTTGAAGGTGATTCCCAGCTACTTTTACATATTTCACCTTTCCAGCATTGTCCAAGGTTTTCAAACCAATCCAATCCTCAGCATAGAGCTGAGTCTGCCAAAAGATAAAGGCAATAATCTCAAATTGCTGGCCTGAATCTGAAGCTCAAAATCAAAGCCGCACATAATATATTCAGGTTGAGTCAAGATTAACTAGATCTTAAACTTGGCTTGATTCAAGTTCAAGTTCAACTCCACCTAATTGCCCTGAACCCAATCCTATATAACTTTTTTGTGGCTTTTACTTAGCCATGAAACATCTTGGTGGCAATTGTGGGCGACAATTAATTGCCCTCTTGTTTTGGCATTAATGATAGGTAGAAAAGAAAAGGTAGCAAGTATGACCTCTACATAGTAAGTTTCTTTCTACCTATTTATAGTCCGTTCAGATGCAATCCAACAAATTAGTACATGTAAGCAAAGTTAAATTATGGTATATGCAGTATCCTGGGTACCTTGAAGGATAACAGAGGAAAAGAAAAGGATGAGGGAGAACCAACGGCATGAAGAAATTGATCATTGGGCGAAAGAGTGGTCTTGGTTTGGCAAAGCGGGAGAGCAGGTGATAAGAGTATTTATGTCAAGACTTGAGAGAATGGCAAGAAGCAAGGTAGTAAAGGTGTAGTGCACAAGTAGAGATGTTGCCGTCATCTGAATATTTAAACTAACCCATCTATTTTCTTTGACTTAGGTGTGTGTGGGTGCGATCTTACTATTTTTCTCTGAAACATGTCAAAATACAGCCAAAACAGAACTAATGAAAAACCATTTGCCGACAAGGAAAATATGGTATTGTCTTTTCCCAAAACCAAGTATGTTGACATTTTAATTTGCAGAGCAGAAATGCAATGCACCAATGTGGGTTCATCTTAGGTATCATACATATGCAAGAGAAATATTGAGAGGGTGTTTCTTGTTTACTGTAACAGCAGTAAATAATAATATAAACTGGACAATTCTCTTAACCAAAAATTTGTCAGCATACCTTCTGTGGTGGCAAAATAGGTTCAAAGACCCCATCTGGATAATATCCAAACCAAGAAGTCTCCCTTGGTATCAGAACAGTGTCATGTTCAAACTGTGAATAAGAAAGAAAAAAAAACACGGGAAAGAAGAGTGTGATGTCACCACTGCGGTCATTTGACACAAACTGAAACCAAGAAACAAAAAGAGAATGCAACTGCAGGATTGACAAACCATGATAAGGACAAGATTCTCCAAGCTGCTGAACCGTTTCTTATAGGTGGAATTTCTGTGACTAGGGATTTCATTGTTGAGCTTTGGGAGAAAATGACAGGCTTTCATGTACCCAACAATATTCTGTGGAGAGAGAGATACAAGTTAAGCTTCCAAAACTGAAAGATTGGTAACTAAATTCTGCTTCACCACACCCCGCCAGAACAAAACAACTCATTCAGGAGAAAACAATCGTTGGAACTTTCAAACTTCCAAAAGAAGGAAAAGGAGATTAAATTTACTTTTGACACACCATAATTTTCATCACGCGGAACTTTACATTTTCATGGCACTCACAACCATCACCTTCTTTTAGCATTTTTTTCAGCATCCAACTGCACTATACTTTGATTTCGAATTCAGAAGAAAAGTGCATCTTAAATAAAATGGATATTACATAATAAAGCAAATAAGAAATAGTTAACGATTGGATATAAAATTCCTTCCCCTTGTTTTTGCTTCATCAATCATACACACAAGGTACAACCAAGATCATAGAAAATGCACGGGAATCTTATCTATCCTCTTTCTCCTTCTGACAAAGGCACATACCAAGATCCTACCTTCCCTGTGTCCCTATTTTCAGTCCTATTCAATCCAATCCAACCACAATGGATGCAGTCAACTCCTCTCTATTCTTCAAAGAACTTACATGCCACCACTTTTTAGTGCCATAAGACTTTTTGCAAACTCAAAATTTGAGTTTACATTCCATTCCCACCAATATGCAGAGAAGAAGCAAGTTGTGAAGCCAATAAAAATTGTCACAGGATTGTTTGCACAGCACATTAGGACATTATGTAATGCGAAATGCAATAATATGCCACTTACATTTGGAAGCTTGAGGTACCCACTAGGGGCCAAGTGAGCCTGCAATTCAGAAATTATCATTCCAAGGAAGCATGCCAAACTTCCCTTTGTAAATAAAACAGAATCAGAACGTCGTAATACCTGGACGAATGCAGAGTATATCTCTGACTTTATTAGACTATCAGCAATAATGCAAAAAATGCCAGACTGCAAATGAATATGAGATTAAGAACAATGCGAAAACAAGCCAAGGAGTACTTACGTAAACCAGCTATCAGAAGAAGAATCCTTACGTAAACCAGCTATCAGAAACTACCAAGAAAATGTGTCTTATAGAAGGATAAATAGCAGATAATGGTATAAAACTTACACCACAGAGAGGAACTGAAGCAGTGCCAGCATGAGGTCCACCTAAGGAAATAAAATTCTTAACCTGTCATGGGAACAAGCACAAATGCTTATTATTGAAATTTCTCGAGTACAGCAAAGTGCAAACATAAGGCTTAGACAGATGACAGCTTAACATGTGGAATCAATAATGTAAAGAAAATCCACGTGAAACACTAAGAACTTCAATGATTTCTTTCCTGGACTTCTCTATTTTCCTTCTTTGGAGAACTGAAAAGTTAATGATTTCTTCGTTCACTATAAATAATGCAGATTGCAAGGTTGGGAAGCAGCACGTTTTAGCCCGTCATCCTTTTAGGCAGTCAATACAATATATCACTTTGTTCCTCCAATTACTGTAAAGAGGGAGATAAAGTACTGCTTTTCCTCGTCATCTTTTTTGCTTTTCTTTATTTTTCATTTGCATTCCCGTCACACTAATTAGGGAATATTGTCTTTTCTTCAAAAACTACAGATTGATGAGTATTGCAGGAAAGACTAGATGTAACTTTTGCAAAGAAAAAGAAAGAGGGAGAGCTCTTGTTCTTGTTGCGGACCCCACAATAAAGAAAGATGGAAGACAAGAAGCTCAGTAGCAAGGCCGTCTCATAGTCACCACTTGTCTGTCGTTTCGAGCTTCCAAAACAAGCAGAAAAACACGTTGTCGGTTAAGCAGCGATTCCGATCAATATATGTGATAAACTATTCTCCAGAAGCACAAATACTAATGAAGCTCGTCAGCCGTCAGGTAAAGACATAAAAATTAGTTCCGCTGCTGATGGTAAGCCCTCAAATTCGGAAGAATGAATTCTACTGATGGTGAAAAGTATTGCATTAATACATAGGCTATCATTTTAAGGGAATGCGGACAAGGTGAAGAGATATAATTCTGACAGCCCACCAACAACCTTGCTAGGACTGGAAATTAGAAACTGGAACTGGAGAACTTACATTCTGTAGGAAATAAAGAAAAAGAACGTTGAGCGTATATATTTATTTTGAAGGAACATTATTATATTTGACAAGTGAGCCCAAAGAGTCTTCATTCCCACAGTAATTTTCTAGTTTCAATGTTCCATACTTCCATTGTCCTAGTGAATAATGGGAGAGCTCACTGCAAATAAGATAATTGTAACCAGTACCAGACTGATCTATAGAGCGGCCAATCATAGTTTACACGGAATGACTAGACTATGAAAGATCTGATTTGACTTAAGCAAATAAAATCAGAAGTCAATCGGAATTCATGCAGAATTCCTACCTGTGGTCCTCCCTCACAAAATTCAACAACAGCTCGGCCTATTAGGTTACCCTGCATCATAAGCAGATGAGCAGTGAATATGCAGTCCATGCAACCTCAAACTAATTGAATCCAAAATATTACATCACAAAATAAGCATATACTTTCCAAGTGAATAATATTGTTATGATATCATGTGTCTTGCATGACCCAGACGCTATTAGTTTTGGATGTTTGGTATGAGTTAGGCCAGTTCGGTCATTGCAGACTTAGTTTAAGGATCATACTGGTCACCAACAGAATATACGGATTAAATTAATCCAATTGGAATTAGTCAAGGATCATATTGACATACAAATATGGTACTAAGTGATGGAAAGTACACTCATAAAAGTAGTATGCAAATTTAGAAGATCTAGTTTCTTCAAAATAACCTGGGAGAGACCAACTATGTTGTAACCATCTTGGAGTTCTTTCATTTCCTTAACCTGTCTCGAAAATTTGTTTCGTCAGTGAGTAAAACAAACACGAGAGTTTATCCACAATAAAATCCACTAAGTGACAGAGCTCCATCACCTTGCCACACACAACATCAGCCTGCCAACGAAAAAGAACAGATCAGAACTAGGTTATCAAGATTTCATTGCCCAAGACGACTAGCATTTAAATTATAATGCAATGTCATTACCTGATCCTCTAAAGTCATAAACCAAGAGTCCCATGATCCATTTCCGATTTCCCTACGAGAAAGTTTAAAGAGAGTGCAATGACTAAACAATCTAAGTTACATAACCATATGTGGAGAACAAAACACTGATGATTTTGTAGGACTTGGACCATAGAACAGAATCATATAAGCTAAGACTGTACGGAAATAGATTGGATTCAGCAAGTACAATTCAAAATGCAAAATCCTGAACCCCAGCCATACTAATTGGAAAACTCTCTATTGACAGATAACAAGTCATGGTGACATAATAACTTTTTTTCCGACATATTTTAACTATTGCTTCAAGGACAAACAAAACAATTCCTACTAATGATCTTAAAAACAAACACATAAAAAAGAGGAGACATCAGAAGTCTTGTTTTCTTTCTTTTTCTTCTGGTGTGCGGAGGCCGGAGGGGGGAGCGCTTGAGATGTCTTTGAGGCAACTTTCTAATCCACTTTGCTGATTATCATGCAGCTTTATTCACGCACCAATCTTTTTCGATAAGTGAAGGTTAAGGTATCACTTGAGCATGATTTCAAAGAACAACCATTCTCCACAATTGACTCCAACTCTGATACAGAAGCACAAACTCTTCTGTTTCAGAACAGTAATGGATAGCTCAAAGTGATGAATGTTAGTCTATTACAAGCTAGCACATGACACAACTTGTGATAAATAGAGTGCACATTCAACATTTTTCCTCGAATTAATTATATAAGTTGCTTCTCTAAGCTAGTAGCTTATGAAAAAGCTTATTCAAATAATCAAAAGAATATAGTAATCATTATCAAAATACCGAAGCTATAGCAAATGTACACTAAGACAACTAACTAAAGCCTCACCAGAAGCAATAACATTACTTCAAGAAAAGGAAAAGGAACTACAACTAATATGAAACTCTTCCCATGCGGGACAGCAAAAATGTTCGACACCACTCTATTATCTATACAAGGTTTACAGTTGTTAAGAATTCAAATTCATCTAACTATGCAAAGTTTAATTTGATGCGATATTTTCTCTATGAATTTGCAATCATTATATTTTAGTATTTTCTTCCACTACTACTAACATAATACCTAAGTCAAATTAACACTTCAAACTTCTAGTCAATCAAACAAAACACCTATTATTTCAGAAGAGATAAAGAAGCAGTGTTAGCAGAAATGTGGCCAAATATAAGATTATCCTCCGTCCGAATCTATAAGACCCTCTTTCCATTTTGGAATGTCCCAACATGTTTGACACCATTTGATTAATAACATTACTCTATACAAACTCCACCACTTTCAAGAATTCAAAATTCATTTAACTAATCAAATTTTATACTTTGATATTACCTTTTCTTTAGAAAACTAACTTTTCAACCATTATCCTAGTATTGTTTTTCCACTATGATTAACATAATACATAAGTCAAATAAACATATTTTACAAAGAGATATTACCTTTTTTTATGAAGTCAAATTAACATTTTAAGCTTCATGACACTTTAATATAAATGAGACAGCTTTTATACGGATGAATAGTATTTTAATTAAAACAGATAAAGATTAGAAAAGCAGTTTTGCAATCTTATACAAAGTAATAGCAGAAATTTGCTACAAGCCAAATAAGATTATTATATCATATGGTCATACTAAGTACAGCTCCTAAAAATAATTTCAAATAAATACAAAAAAAGAGAAGAAATATTACAAGCAATATCCATCAGATTTGGACCATTCACTTAGCTCCTCAGTGAAACGTTTCACTCCATTGTGTGAACACTGATCTCCAATTCCTACAACCACCAACAATTATGATTAGTTATTAATCCACACAAAACCAACAAATAATCAAATATTTATATGAAAATAGTAATATTAACAGTAAAAAGAAGTTGAGGAACAAGAATAATTAATACCATGGAGTACAATAAAGGGGACAGAGGATGATATTGGAACCTCAACAACAAGAACCAATATAAGGAAGAACCAAGATTTGAACCCCATCAAAATATTTTCTTGAATCTTTTTCTGGGTCAATGTTTTTTTTTTTTTCCACAGTGTCGTCCTCTCCAGGAACTTTTGAAGGAGAGTGGAAGTTGTGTAGGTGGAGTCTGTAATATGAACTGAACGAAGAAACAAAGCAATCAATGAGGAACGGTGGTTAAATTTTAGAGCAACCAATCACAATCCAACACAAGAATCAGTCATCAGGGCATGTGGGTGTTTTGTCGTTTTCTATTCTTTCTTCATTCTTCAATAATTACTGTAGAGTGGACTATAAATATATTTTTCTTGTAGTATTTTTTTTTTTTTTCGTAATTAAGATATAGTAGGAGTATTCTCCTTAACTATCTCATGTGGCTGAAATTTGAAATCTTGGTGCTTAAGTTATGTTATTTCATTTTGGCACGTTACTATTCAACTCTCAACTTGTTTAATATAAAAAAACTTAGTTTTCTTTCAAACCCTATACAACATAATACAAACTCGATATTTGGGTTATAACTAATGGCAAAATAAAGAATTTCATTATAGACGTTCAAAAAATTTTTAGCTCGCAAGGAGGGGAGAAATTTAAAAATAGTCAAATTTATAAGTGATCATTCAAAAATAGCTACAGTTTCAAAAGTAATCGGAATTTAGTCACTTTTCATGTAAAGATAAATCTGAATGAAAACACTGTTCAAAATTCGGAAAATACTCAAGCATAATATACTGAAATTCCAATATAATATATTGAAACTTCATTATATTATACTGGAGCTCCAACATAAGTATACTGGAATTCCAGTATATTATACTGGAGTTTCAGTATAATATATTGGAGTTCCAATATAATATACCGGTCCAACATAATATGTTGGAAGTTCATACACAGGTGCTCCAATCTCTAATATATTATGTTGGAACTTTCCGCGTGTTGGAGTTCCAGCATAATATGCTGGAAGTTCATACACAGGTGCTCCAATCTCTAATATATTATGTTGGAACTTTCCGCGTGTTGGAGTTCCAGCATAATATGCTGGAAGTTCATACACAGGTGCTCCAATCTCTAATATATTATGTTGGAACTTTCCGCGTGTTGGAGTTCCAGCATAATATGCTGGAAGTTCATACACAAGTGCACTGATCTCCAGTATATTATGCTGGAACTTTCCGTGTTGCATAAAATAGTGGCTATTTTTTATTGACTTTGCAAACGCTGGCTATTTTTAAATGACCAGTCCGAAACTAGTTAGTCCGTGCTATTTTTACCGCAAGGAGCTCTAACTAAGGAGGGAATCGATATTAAATCTCTGATCCATACGAAAAATCACTCATCCAACGAACTCAGTCAACCCTTATGGGCGACATTCAAAATTTGTACATTTGACCTATATATATAGTCAAACCACTTATGATCTACTAGTTTCGCATGACACGTATAATTTATGAATTACAAGTTTAATAAACAACAATAACAATGGAAAGAATTATGAGTTACAACTCTAAATTATACTATTATTTAGACGTAGATTCAAATCTCGTTAATGATCTTCGTCTCTTCTTATGTCTCAAATGAACAAATTAAAGACCAAAACTAGTGCTGAAAAAAAGGGAAATTTTAGCACAAACTCAATGAAGAATATATTGAGGGAGTATGGAGTAAGATTGGTAGGTATGGCTGACAACTTGAGTGTCAAGAATGGTAGTATGGGAAAGTAGTTGAGATCAAAACAAGTTAAAATATCTGATGTATATGACCATACTTACTACATTCTCTACGATTGGTAATTTTTTGAAAAGTAAAATCAAACAAATATTAGAGAAAAAGGAACTATTTTTCATTATCTCAATTTCCCACGAGTGTGTTAAATTAAAGCAGATATTTTTCTCGAATTAAACAAACGAATTTCCTTCTCTCTTACTTTCTTTCCCGATTTAATTGTACGTGTATGTTGTCCTAACAAATTACCTTACATCGTTGATAGATATTAGTTAAACTTTTTAAAAATACAGCTAACAAATAGTTGTATTTATTTGTATGGAATACTTACACACTCGTATTAATCCATATTACGTACTGATAGCTGAGTTCTATAACATGCTACTACTCTATGCTAAACAAGTTTATGGGCTAATATGGTCAATAACCGTAATTAACTGAAACAAGAAATTAATGGAAGTGCCAAGCACAAAATAGTGTCGTGTAAAAACTTCAAGTCATGCAGACAAGACTGCCCTTAAAATAGAAACAAATATAGGTAAACATGTTATATATCTCTCTATCTTCTTCAAAGTTCAAATTTGGCTTTCTAAATAATTACTTATATGCATTGGTGATTGTTTTTTGTATTCTTTTCTCATTTGAGTTTTACTTTCTTTTTTTTTTCTGTATTCTGCACCTACGTTCCGTTTTGGAGCTTTTACTAAGTTCTATCCTTTCCTGAAGTTCCTTTTGTAACTGTGTGGTCGTAGCCTCTATATTTACAGTTGCCGCCTTGAAATGTTTTCAGTTTCTAGCTTTCCATACATGATATATCTCAGCTCCAAGAATTGTTGTTGCTATCTGTTTTTTGAATTGCCTCCAATGTCTTCTTTTGATCCACTGTATTAATTGCAACACTTCTTTCTCTTGTATCTTGACGCCTGACCATGTTTGCATCTTGTCCCTCAGCTCTGTCATCCATCCACAGTCATAGAACAGATCATCACATAATTCACACATTGTGGAGTCCAGTTGCATCTGCAATCTGTCAACCTTTTCTTCGTTAGTAATTTTTTCTGACTTGCTAATCACAAAAGGAACCTATGTCTAGGCAGCATCAATGAGCTCCATACTAGGTCTGCCTCCTTCCATCTCTGTATATTGTTCAGTAATGTTTGATAGCTACTTGACACTAAGTATTTTTCATTAGGTGTCAACCAATATCTACCACTATGGTACCAACGAGTCATCTATGTTTTAAGGGAATTTAATTCCCTTCAATACCAACTGCTATCTTGGGGTGGTTTGTGACTCCAGAAATCTTGACTATCTTTCATATATAAGCCATCTAATCCATAAAGTGTCTTGTTTCATGGTCAGTTGCCATATCAGTTTGCCCACTGAAGCCACATTCCACTTAGCACAGTTTTTAATATTCAAACTTTCATACTTCTTTGGGACACAGATTTTATCCCAAGAGACTAGAGCAATCTTCCTCCTATCCTCTCACTCCCCCATATGTAATCTCTGCATTATTTATCAACTTCCTTTAGAACATTCTGTGCAAGTATAAAAACTGCTCCTCAAAAGTTGTATAGAGAGACTAATACTGCAGTAATGATCTGTAATCTCCTTGCATAATATAATGTTCTTAAGTAGCCAGTTATTATCTTGCTTGTGATCTTTTGAACCAATTAGTAGCACTCCATTTTGCTCCACTTCTTTTAGGACAATGGCAATCCCAAGTATCTTATTGGCAAAGATCCTAGGGAGAACCATGTTATATCAAGTAGATGCTTCTTCAGTTCCTCTTTTACACCTACCACAAATAGGTTAGACTTGTCTAGATTTGCCTCCAGTCCAATTACCTCACTAAAATGTTGAAGTGCTTCCCTCACTCTAGTCACTCACTTAATGTCTCCTGTACAAAAAATCATTAAATCATCAGCAAATACCGGATGAGTCAATTTGATCGTTTTGCACATTGGATGAAACTTGAAATCTAGTAAGCTACTCATCCTCTTTAGTATTCTTGCCAGGTACTCCATGACCAACACAAATAACAATGGGGACATGAGATCCTCTTGTCTTAGACCTCATTTTCCCTCAAAATACTCATACCCTACTCCACTCACCTTGACGAAAAATCTTGTGGAACATATATAAGTCATTACTCGTTGGATAAATGCATCTAGCAGGAATCCATATCCATTCAAAGCCTCTTATAGAAATCCCATCTTACCATATCATATGCCTTCCTTAGATATATCTTCATAAGGCATCTAGATATAGTTTTTCTGTTATAGTGTCTAAGCAAATCATGTCATATCAACACATTGTGCACCAAAGATCTTCCTCCACAAATGCAACCTGGTTTTTTTTACCACAATAGCTTTGATTACTACACTTAATCTTTTACAAATCATCTTGGATATGCATTTGTATATCACATTGCAACAAGAAATTGGTCTGAATTGTTCTGCTTCCGGTGGTACTTCAACCTTAGTAACTAGAGAGATCAAAGTAACATTCAGTTGAGTCAGTAATTTTCCATTCTCAATAAACTTCAAAATAGCTTCAGTGATGTCTGCCCCCTATGATCTTCCAGACCGCTCTGAAGAACTCACTCCCATATCCGTTTGGACCTGGGTTTTGTTCTTGTCTATGCTGAACATAAACATTCTGACATCCTTTTCATTATATGGTTGAACCAGCTGCGGTTGCTGTTATATTGTTAGTATTGTTTCATTAAGTAAAAAACTTTTAAATTCCCTTGTTCTGTTTTGGCCCTTCTGTACCAGCAACTCTTGATAGAACTCCACCAGTATGTTAGCAATTATTGTGGTTTCATGTTGAGATTCTCCATGTTTGTCCTTCAATTGTGTGATTGCCTGTTGAATTCTTCTTGTAACGACCCGACCGGTCATTTTGGGTCGTAATGTGTTTTGAGACTTGTTGATATGTTCGGACGGGGTCCCGAGGGGCTTGGGTAAGTTTCGGGGTGGTTTCAGACCATTTCTAGTTGTTGGTTTTTGTCTACAGGGGTGTACAATGTGATAGCATGGATCTGGTGCGATGGCAGAGAGGAAAATAGGAAAAAGGGAGTTGTGCTTCGCGATCGCGATCGCAAAAGCCTTCACGCGATCGCGTAAAACAAAATCTTTGTTGCGCTGACCCGACTTTGGAAGCTTATATTTCACAATCTATAAGGAGTTTGGAGATGATCCAAAAATTAAAGTTGTAGCCCTTGATGTCTAATTTTCATAAAGTTAAACCATTTTTCATTTGGAGTTTTGTACAAAAGTTATGATCATTATACTAAAGACTATCAGGAAGAGTTGGACAAGGCTATTGGAAATTATTCATCGTGATCGCGGGAGAATGTCCGCGATCGCATAGAGTAAACGTGAGCTGGAAAATTATGTGCTTCGCGATCGCGAAGAATTTTCCGCCATCGCAAAGAATAAATGCCTGGACATAAGCTATTTTTTGAGGTTTCGGCCATTTTAACACATTTGGAGCTATGGAGCTCAGTTTGAATCGATTTTTTAGGCGATTTTCACCATATGGATTGGGGTAATTCTAACTCGATTTTAGTTAAGTTACATGAATATATTATTGTTTTTATCATTAAATTAGTGTTTCGAGTTGAAAATGGTAGAAAATTTCATAGACTTTAATTGAGGATTTGAAAGCCGAGTTGTGGTCGAATTTGAGTAATTTTTGTATGGTTGGACTTGTGGTTTAATGGGGGTTCGGATTTTGTAAATTTGTCGAATTCCGAGACGTGGGCCCCACCGTTGAATTTTGGTTGACATTTCGAGCGGAGTTGGGAATTTCTATAAATTGTTAAATTGCAAGCATTGGAGTATATTTTGATTAATTTGCACGTTGTTTGGCTAGTTTCGAATTGTTTGGCTTGGAGTTGAGGAGATAGGAAGGCGTTCGGAGGTTGGTACGCACAAAATGAAATTTTCGGAGAATTACTTAGCTTGCTCGGCAGTGGATTCGACTTGTTTGAGGTAAGTGTTTTGCCTAACTTTGTTGAGGGAATTTTTTCTACTAATTGCCATTGTTTGTTACATGTGGGAGTGATACATATATGAGGTGACGAGCATATATGCATGTGCCAGGGTTAATCATGCTCGGGGTAAATTATACGATTTATTGTGCTTTATAGAATCATGTGACACTCTTGTTTCATGTCTTCTTTGACTTCTATAATTCTATGAATATGACATCAAATGCTAGAAACCCTGATTTGGCTTATTATAATTTGATTAAAAATCTGATGGACTTTTGTGAAAATTATTCTTGTGCTAAATCCGGTCGTTATTATACTTAATCATAAATACGACTCTACGACCGTTTTCTTGAGATTTTGAATTTTATACATGAGTTGAAGATCATTTTTGAGACTTGTTGAAATACTGGAATAATAAAGTACTTGAGATTTATTGAATTGTTATTGGCATGAAAGTGTTGATTGATATTCAATTTGGAACATTCATTTAAACACTCTCCTTGATTTTATTTATGTTTCCTAGCTTGCTTGTTAATGATATGCGTGCGCTTGGTAAGGAAGAGTGTAAAGCATGACGGGTGATGTTGTGTCAGTTATATTATCATGTGAGGGAGAGTGTAAAGCACGAAGGGTGATGCCGTGCCATTTCAGTTATATTATCATGTGAGGAAAAATATATTATCATGTGAGGGAGAGTGTAAAGCACGAAGGGTGATGCCGTGTCATTTCAGTTATATTATCATGTGAGAAAAAATATAAAGCACGAAGGGTGATGTCTTGCCATTCATATACATTAATATGCACGAAGAATAATATTGTGCCATTTTATTTACATTATCATGTGAGGATGAGAGTAAAAGCACGAAGGGTGATGATGTGCCATTATTTTTATATTATCATATGTTCATGGCACGAATGGTATTTTTGTGCAGGCGAGGGCAAGAGACATACATTATATTGTGATATCTTTTCGTTGTGTATACTTTCATGCCTTTATCTTGAGCTGTTATTATGCACCTATATTTTCTCTGTGACTTGTAGTCATTGTTCTTTTTGTGTCCTCTACCCCAAGTGTTGATGTGTTATCCATGCCTTCTATCTGTTTAACTTGCAAATATTATTATTTTATTCTTATTTGTTATATTTTCATCTAAGACTTCTACCATGTTAATCAGTGAAATTTATATTTTTCCTTCCTAATTGTTGTCATAATTTCTATGCCCCTTTTTCCCAACCTGTTTCCGTGGTCCACTGCTTTGTTTGTTGTTGCTTCTTGTGTGCCTCCCACTTTAATTCTTTTATTGTTATTGGCATTTATATATATATATATATATATATATATATATATATATATATATATGGGTGAGAATGAGACAAGTTCACGAATGTGTCACTGTGTCATTCAATGTGATATCCTGAATACATTTCTCACACCAAGAATATTATGAGTTTGCTATTGTGATTTCTCCTAGTAATCTTTTTCTGCCTCGCATAGTTTTTTCATTGTACCCTTATCTGTTTCTAATTGTTAGTATACTGCACCGGTTATCACAGTGAACATTATTTTACTAAAAATCCTCGTCACTACTTAGACGAGGTTAGACAAAATAATTACTGAGTACATGAGGTCGGTTGTACTCATACTGTAATTTTGCACCTTATGTGCATATTTTGGATGTTGATGTTGCAGTGTATGGCGGGAGTTGTCATTGAAGATGTTTCCACAATCCGGTCATAGCTTCCTCTTGTTCTTGGTAGCTTTAGAATTATTAATTTGTTCATGTTTATTTCAAACAGATGATGTATTTTATTTCATTTCAGCTTTGCAAATTCTAAATTTTAGAAGCTCGTGATTTGTACTACCAGTCCTTGAGAAAAGTAGAAAGGTTAAGTTATTTTATCATTTATTTTCCTCGATAACCTAATTAAATTGGATTGTAGTTAATTGGCTTACCAAACTGGTTGGGTTAGGTGCCATCATGATTGCTCGGATTTTGGGTCGTGACACTTTGGTGCTTGATTACTTAATAGAAGTAGCTGGTGTTGTCATCACCTAGCTTCACCCAGGTAGCTTTGCTCCTTTGCTGGAATAATACTTCTGCCATGTATGATTTCTACATGAATCTTTGATATATTTCTTTCTCTAATTGCATGAGTGTGTTTTTTGTTGGTTGCAGCTGTGTTGCTCTTTATATTTGTTGTAATTATTTTCTCAAGTTATTGACTTCATCCACTATAGTTCTAATATCTCTCTGTTTTGGTCCCTTTAATTTCCTTTTCAGTAATTTCAGCTTCCTCACTACTTGCAACATAACACATCCTTCTATCTGATTATCTCATCCTTCCTTTACTATCTCCAGGAATTTAGGATGTTGTGACCATGTGTTATAAAACTTAAAAGGTCTCTTCCTTGGTAATGGAGCATTAACTAGGTAAACACTAATAGGACAGTCATCACTTACTCCTTATGGCAAGAAAGTAGCATTATATGTAGGTATTCTATCCAGCCAATCTATGTTGACAAACATCCAATTAATCTTAGAAAAGATACTTTGATCTCCACTTCTGTCATTGCATGATTACATGTTTCCATGTTGTGGTATTTCAATTAAACCACATGTATCTATACATTTCTGAAAATTTCTAGTTTCCCCTACAGTTATAGGAAGAACTCCTACTCTGTCATCCAATCTCAACACTGCATTAAAATCACACATGATGATCCAAGGTTCCTGACACCCTTGGCATGTAATATTCAAGTAGTTCCAGAGCTCTTTCCTTTCCTCCATACTGTTGAAAGCATACACTACAATAATGATAAAAATATCTTTGGCTAGTCACATGATGCTCTCTGCATGTAACTGCTTGAGCTGTCTTGCTCTGGACATTAATCTGAATGTAGTTTGGTCTCCAAGTGAGCCACACCCTCCCATTATAGTTCATATCTAAATTGGTTATATAGTTCCAACCACCAAACATACTATTTTATTAACTTTTACTTTGGTTTCTAGCAGTCCTATCAAAACAGCTTCCTGCTTATTACAAAGGAGTTTAATCTCCTTTTGCTTATTAGGCCCATTAAGGCCTCTTATATTCTAGTAAAGTAGACTATTCATTCCCCAAACTAGGAATAGATTTTCATCCCACAGTGTTAACCACACCATCTTGTAGCTGCTTACTTGTCCCTGATTCTGCCAGCACCTAAAATGTGTTGCCTCCTGTGCGATTGTTGTTTACTTGTATGAATTGATGTGATCCATCCATCATTTACCTTGCTCTTCATTTTCCATTCATTTGCTTAGGACTTTTGACACTCTCCTCTGATTATTGTTATTGTTTCCATGTCTGTCCTACCAGATTAGAAGTTATAGTTGCTTGTTGTGCCTTAGCATTCTTTGGCTCAGCTTCCTTTTCCCCTTCTTTGGTTTGATTTATTTCAGTTGACCTGCAGTTGGCTTCTTTTTTTTACACTCTTCTTCTTTGTGCCCATACTTATTACAAAAC
The DNA here is from genome assembly GCA_005239505.1 of Nicotiana paniculata. Classification (NCBI taxonomy): domain Eukaryota; kingdom Viridiplantae; phylum Streptophyta; class Magnoliopsida; order Solanales; family Solanaceae; genus Nicotiana; species Nicotiana paniculata. Next base: position 11,497 of record ML361784.1, on the reverse strand, counting down.
TTACAAAAATTAGGCTTCCAGTCATATAAAACCTTCTGTTCAATCAAAGCTCCCTTTTCATTCCTGAACCAAGCTTTGTCTGGCATTTGTGCTTCCATTTCCACCACAATCAACATGCGAGCAAAGTTAAAGCAGTTTTCTTCTCTGTGTTCTTGTCAACCATAAGAGGCTTCCTTACTAAACTTCTTATTTTACTCAGCCCTTTAAGGCTCCAGTATTTAAAATCTAATCATGGCAATCATATCCATATAGGCATTCTGTATAACTCCTCACATGTGTACTTCATGTCTGATGTCCAAGCTTTGACTATGATGGCTTGTTGTCAAAGTGGTATATTCCACCTTCAATAACCTCATTCTTTCCCACTTATGAATCAAATATCACCAGCACAATCCCATTCTTTAGCATTGGCACTTTGTTAATGCCATGTTTCCCCCAAATTCTCTGGATATACCCATTTAAGACATTGAAAGATGGAAAAGCCCCAAGGACATAACAGACAACTGCATTTCCAGTACTCTATATCTGAGCTTATGTCCTCTATATCTATTTCACACATTGTAGCATCACCATGAACTTTTGGGGAAATGAATTCTAGTTTAAATCTTGCATTTGAAATCTTACCAATGTCAAAGTTATCCCACACAGATTTCTTCTTCTCATATTCCTCCATTGCTTCGAAATGAATTGAGACACTTAGCCTCTTAATTGGGAGCTTAAGTTGGAAAAATTGACCGGATGTCGACTCGTGTTTATCGAATTTAGATTTGAATTTTATGGTACCGTTAGCTCCGTTAGGTGATTTTGGACTTAGGAGCACGTCCGGAATGTGATTTGGAGGTCCGTAGTTTATTTAGGCTTGAATTGGCGAACGTTGGAATTTTGGCGATTTTGGTCGGCAGTGAAAATTTTGATATCGATCCCGAAATGGAACTCCAGAAGTGGGAGTAGGTTCGTAATTTCATTTTTGGCTTGTGTGTAAAATTTGAAGTCATTTGGACGAGGTTTGATATGTTCCGACGTTGTTTGTAGAATTTGAAAAATTCAAAGTTTTTTAGGCTTGAATCCGTGCATAATTCGTGCTTTTGATGTTGTTCGATATGGTTTTAAGGCTAGACTAAGTTCGTATGGTGTTTTAGGATTGGTTGGTATGTTTGGTTGAGGTTCCGGGGGCCTCAGGTGTGTTTCAGATGCTTAACGGATGAAATTTGGACTTAGGAAAGTTGTTGAACGAATTCTGGTTTCTGGTGTTTCGCACCTGCGGAGGAGAGATCGCATGCGCGGGCTCGCACGTGCAGAAGACCAAGCGCAGATACGAAATTTGGAGGCTTGATCAGGGATCGCAGGTGCGAGGGAAGTACCGCATCTGTGATACCTACAGATGCGCCTAAGGAATCGCAGGCACGGAGAAAGACCGCAGAAGCGAACATTGTTCCGCAGGCGCGCATGCACAGGTGACAACCCCCTTGCCACAGATGCGGACCCAGCCCCCTTAGTCATATCTGCACCTGCGAGGGATTTTCTGCAGGTGCGACAGTAGGTCCGCAGGTGCAGAAATCGCTGGGCAAAAAAGTGGCAGAATCGAGGGTTGAGGTTCATATTCAAAAATTCAATTTTTGAGCACGGGAGAAGGCGATTTCTTGTGGGATTTTCATAGAGAGGTTTGGGGTAACGATTCTAACTTGTTTTTGGTTGTATTTCATTAATCTATAGTCATTTTCTCCATTTAATTTTGGATTTGGGTTAAAAAGTTGGGAAAATGGGGGAAAAGTTCCCCAATAGAATTTCTGAGTTTTGAGTGGGATTTAGACATAAAATTTGGATGATTTTTTATGAGTGATCTAGTGTGTAAATGTGTGCTCTTAATTGTTAACTTTTACCCAATTCCGAGACGTAGGCCCGGGGAGGCTTTTTGGGTGTTTTCTTATTTTCTTGTCTTAGCTTCGAATTTATTAGCTAAATTAGTTACTTGTAGCTATATTTATGTTATGTAATTGATTNCTTAACCTTGTGGGGGGGGGGGGGAATTTTCCCTTAGAATTTTGGTACTGTTTGATATATGAGCGCAATGTACATGAGGTGACGAGTACGTGCACAGGTTATTTTTTGTAAAACTCCGTTTTTCACTAAATCATAACCTTTTTTCCTTGTTTGAACTACACTAGCATATGTAATTACCTTGTTTAGAATAGAAAAGCATGTCTACATGTTTTGACTGTCTATTTGAACTCTATGCAGCATGTTAGTGGAACTCCTGTTTTTCCTTGGTTTGAACTTAGTCTAAACTGTAGATTTCATTACTGTAATTGTTTTGTTTATTAGTTGAGCTGCATATTTACTTTGGGACTACGGAACGTATTCCGGGAGATCCCCCAGCACTGCATATTTACTTTGGGACTACAGACGTATTTCGGGAGATCCCCATGTACTGGATATTTACTTTGGGACTACGAAACGTATTTCGGGAGATCCCCCAGTACTGCATATTTACTTTGGGACTACGGAATGTATTCCGGGAGATCCTCGTGTACTGCATATTTACTTTGGGACTACAGGACGGTATCCCGGGAGATCCCCCTATTGTTATTACTGTGTTCTGAGCTGAGGGCTTTTGTTGACTTCTATTCCTGTAGATTTCCATGTTTATTTTACTGTAATTTACATATCTCTTTTTGCCTTATTTCATTACGTTTATACCGGTAGGGCCCTGACCTGACCTCGTCACTACTCGATCGAGGTTAGGCTTGGCACTTACTAGGTACCATTGTGGTGTACTCACGCCCTTCCTGCACATGTTTTTGTGTGCAGATCCAGGTACCTCTCGTCCGCCTCAGTATTAGCCAGCAGCAGCAGCCACCAGAGACTTCACGGTATATCTGCACGCGTCTGCAGATCCTCAGAATCCCCCTCTACCTTTTACTTTCTTTTCCCTCATATACTTCTTAAACTCCTTGCATAGAAGAGTGTAGATAGATTTTGTAGAGCGTGTGACTCATGGTTCCGGGAAGTGTTGTGCACAAATTAGCAAATTGGTTTTACTTGTATATGCCGAGCGGCATTTTACTTTTATATATCCATTTTGATGCTTAGTTGTTCCCTTATATTCTTTATTTTCGGTTATTTCAATGTTAATAGGCTTACCTAGTCGTAGCGACTAGGTGCCGTCATGACGTCGTTCGGAGGGGGGAAATGGGTCGTGACAAGTTGGTATCAGAGCTCTAGGTTCATAGGCATCGTGAGTCACAGGCCGGTTTATTAGAGTCTCGTGGATCGATACAGAGACGTCCGTACTTATCTTCGGGAGGCTATAGAACTGTTAAGAACAATCATATTTCTTGATTTCCTTGTCGTGCGAGTTATTGACATCAAAATTCTAAAATTTTCTATTCTATTCTTTCTCGCAAATGGTGAGGACCGTACCGGGAGATTCGACGATCAGGCACCCAATCCCCCTTCCAGAGCCGCCAGAAACCGGGGTCGAAGTAGAGGACGACCACTCGGTGCAGCCCGAGCACTGGCGCGAGCTACGACAGAAGAGCCCCTAGTAGCTCCAGCTGGAGGGCTAGCCCCGGAGGTTCGTATTGCTGCTCCAGCCCTCTAGGAGACTTTGGCTCAGTTCATGAGCATGTTCAGCACTTTAGCTCAGGTTGGACTGATTCTGATAGCTCCCGCTACATCTCAAGCCGGGGGAGGGGCACAGAATCCCGCAGCCCGTACTCCTGAGCAGAGGATCCAGGTGGATCCAGCCTAGAGTTTATTCATATGCCCCTATGGCTCCGGTTCAGCAAGAGACCAGGGTAGCTGCTTCTGAGTTAGAGCAGCTCAGGCTTGAGAGGTACAAGAAGTACCACCCACCCACTTTCAGCGGACTAGCTTCAGATAATGCTCAGGGTTTTCTTGAGGAGTGTCATTGTATCCTCCACACTATGGGCATAGTGGATACGAGTGTGGTTTCTTTCACCACTTTCCAGCTGAGGGGAGCGGCATATCAGTGGTGGCGTGCCTATGAGCTGAGTAGTCTGGACGAGGCAACCTCACTCACTTGGACTCAGTTCTCAGATATGTTTTTGCGTGAGTATGTCCTTTGGAGCCTCAACGATGCTTGGCGTGCAGAGTTTGAGCAGTTGCGCCAGCATTCTATGATTATGTCAGAGTATGTAGTCCGTTTCAGTGAGTTGGCTCGAAATGCACCAGCTTTAGTTGGTACATTTAGAGAGAGGGTTTTTTGCTTCATTGAGGGACTCCACCCCAGTATTCGGACCAGTATGGACAGGGAGTTAGAGATGGATATCACTTATCAACAGGTCATGAGTATTTCCAGGAGAGTGGAGATCATGCTTGCCCGGGACAGAGAGGAGAGAAAGGCCAAGAGGTCTCGAGAGACTGGTCATTTTTCGGGAGCTCGTGCGCTAGTAGCACGCCATGGTAGGGGTTTTGTGAGTTGCCCTATTCATTCAGCTCTTCCAGTAGCCAGCGGTGTTCCAACTCCTCCTATACCTCAGGAGCCTTATTATGCTCCGCCAATATCTAGTGTGCCTCCTGCTCGAGGTGTTATTACCGTCCAGTCCAGCAGGTCAGTCCGAGTCAGTCTCAGCCATCATGTCCTCTTAGGGGTTGTTTTGAGTGTGGTGATACTCGTCATATGGTTAGGGATTGCCCCAGATCCAAGAAGGGTGCACCTCCACAAACTTCTCAGCCACCACATGCTCTACCGGGTCCTCTGGCCATTCTTCCAGCCCCAACTGCCACTCCACCTACTCAGCCAGCTCGAGGTGGAGGTCGGGGAATTCGAGGTCACCCTAGAGGGGGAGGCCAGGCCAGGTATTATGCCCTTCTAGCTCGTTCAGAGGTAGTTGCTTCAGATTCTGTCATCACAGCTATTGTCCCAGTCTGTCATAAAAATGTGTCGGTATTATTTGACCCAGGCTCTACGTATTCATATGTGTCTTCTTATTTTGATCCACATTTGGGGGTATCTAGGGATTCTTTGAGTTCTCCTATTTATGTATCTACTCTTGTGGGAGATTCTCTTGTTGTGGACCGCGTATATCGGTCGTGTTTGATTGCTCTTACTGGTTTTGAGACCAGAGCCGATTTATTATTGCTCAGTATAGTAGATTTTGATGTTATCTTGGGCATGGACTGGTTGTCACCCCATTATGCTATTCTTGATTGTCACGCTAAGACCGTGACACTGGCTATGTCAGGCTTACAGTGATTAGAGTGGAGAGGTACCTTAGAGTACACTCCCCACAGGGTCATTCCATTTCTTAAGGCTCAACGAATGGTTGAGAAGGGGTGTGATGCATATTTGGTCTATGAGAGAGATGTAAGTATTGATACCACTATAGTTGAGTCAGTTCCAGTAGTGAGGGACTTTCCTGATGTGTTTCCAGCTGATCTTCCGGGCATGCCACCCGACAGAGATTTTGATTTTGGTATTGATTTGTTGTCGGGAACTCAGCCCATATCTATTCCTCCTTACCGTATGGCTCCTACTGAGTTGAAGGAGTTGAAGGAGCAGTTGCAGGAGTTGCTTGATAAGGGCTTCATTAGGCCTAGTGTATCACCTTGGGGTGCTCCGGTCTTTTTTGTGAAGAAAAAAGATGGTTCTATGCATATGTGTATTGATTATCGCCAGCTGAACAAGGTTACAATGAAGAAGAGGTATCCTTTGCCTCGCATCAATGATTTATTTGATCAGTTACAGGGTGCTAGGGTGTTTTTCAAGATTGACTTGCGTTCTGGCTATCATCAATTGAAGATTCAGGAGTCGGCTATCCCGAAGACTGCTTTTAGGACCAGATATGGTCATTATGAGATTCTTGTCATGTCTTTTGGGCTGACCAATGCCCCAGCAACCTTTATGTAATTGATGTATACTGTGTTCCGGCCTTATCTTGATTCTTTCATCATTGTGTTTATTGACGACATTCTGGTGTATTCCCGGTCTCGGGAAGATCATGAGCAACACTTGAGGACCATGCTTCAGACTTTGAGGGAGAAGAGATTGTATGCAAAAAAATTTAAGTGTGAATTCTGGCTTGATTCAGTGGAATTCTTGGGTCACATAGTATCTTGTGATGGGATCAAGGTAGATCCAAAGAAGGTAGAGGCAGTGCAAAGTTGGCCTAGACCATCACCAGCTATGGAGATCCGCAGTTTCCTTGGTTTGGCGGGATATTACTGTCGTTTTGTAGAGGGGTTTTCATCTATCGCAACACCTATGCCCAGGCTGACCTAGAAGGTAGCTCTGTTCAGGTGGACCGAGGAGTGTGAGGAGAGTTTTCAGAAGCTCAAGACAGCTTTGACTACAACCCCAGTTTAGGTATTGCCTACATGTTCGGGGTCTTTCACTGTCTATTGTGATGCCTCAAGGATTGGTCTTAGAGCGGTGTTGATGCAGGACGGTAGGGTGATTTCCTACGCGTCCAGACAGTTGAAGGTGCATGAGAAGAATTATCATGTCCATGATCTTGAGTTAGCAGCTATTGTTCACGCCTTAAAGATCTGGCATCATTATTTGTAAGGTGTTCCTTATGAGATATACATTGATCACCGGAGTTTGTAGCACCTGTTCAAGCAAAAGGACCTTAATTTGTGTTAGCGGAGGTGGTTGGAGCTACTTAAGGACTATGATATCACTATATTGTACCATCCGGGGAAGGCCAATGTAGTGGCAGACGCCTTGAGTCGCCAGGCGGAGAGTTTGAGGAGTTTGGCATATCTTCCGGCAGTAGAGGCCCTTAACATTGGATGTTCAGGTCTTAGCCAGCCAGTTCGTGAGATTGGATATTTCAAAGCCGAGCCGAGTATTGGCTTGTGTGGTTGCTTGGTATTCTCTTTATGACCGCATCAGGGAGCGCCAGTATGATGATCCCCATCTTCTAGTCCTTCAGGACAGGGTTCGGTGAGGTGATGCTAGAGATGTGACTATTGGTGATGATGGCGTGGTGAGGATGCAGGGCCGGATATGTGTCCCCAATTTGGATGGGCTTCGGGAGTTGATTCTTGAGGAGGCCCATAGCTCGCGGTATTCCATCCATCCGGGTGCCACGAAGATGTACTAGGATTTGAGACAACACTATTGGTGGAGGAGGATGAAAAATGATATAGTTGGGTTTGTGGCCAGATGTATCAACTGTCAGCAGGTTAAGTATGAGCATCAGAGACCGGGTGGTTTGCTTTAGAGGTTAGAGATCCCAGAGTGGAAGTGGGAGCGGATTACCATGGATTTTGTAGTTGGACTTCCACGTACTTTGAGGAAGTTCGATGCTATTTGGGTGATCGTGGATCGACTGACCTAGTCAGCTCATTTCATCCCAGTGATGACTACTTACTCTTCAGAGAGGTTGGTTGAGATTTACATTAGAGAGAATGTCCGCCTTCATGGTGACCCAATTTCCATCATTTCAGATAGAGGTACACAGTTCACATCACGGTTCTAGAGAATCGTACAACAGGAGTTGGGTACTAGGGTGGAGATGAGCACAGCCTTTCACCCTCAGACAGAAGGGCAATCTGAGCGCACGATTCAGATTCTTGAGGATATGCTCCGTGCTTCTGTGATGGAGTTTGGAGGGTCATGAGACCAATTCTTGCCACTTGCGTAGTTTTCCTATAACAATAGTTATCAGTCCAACATTCAGATGGCACCGTATGAGGCTCTATATGGTAGGTGGTGTCGGTCCCCAGTGGGTTGGTTTGAGCCGGGCGAGGCCCGACTGTTCGGTACATACTTGGTCCAAGATGCCTTGGATAAGGTGAAGGTGATTCAAGATAGACTTCGCACAGCCCTGTCCAAACATAAGAGTTATGTTTACCAGAAGGTTCGCGATTTAGAATTTATGGTTGGAGAGTGGGTCTTGCTTCGGGTATCGCCTATGAAGGGCGTTATGAGGTTTGGGAAGAAGGGAAAGCTGAGCCCGAGGTACATTGGTCCTTTTGAGATATTGCGGCATGTTGGGGACGTTGCTTATGAGCTTGCCTTACCTCCCAGCCTAGAAGGAGATCATCCGTTATTCCACGTTTCTATGCTCCGGAAGTATCACGGTGATCCGACTCATGTATTAGATTTCAGCTCAGTCCAGTTGGACAAGGATCTATCTTATGCTGAGGAGCTAGTGGCTGTTTTGGACAGGCAGGTCAGGCGCAGATGCGGAATATGGAGGCTTGACCAGGGATCGCAGGTGCGAGGGAAGTACCGCATCTGCGATGCCCACAGATGCACCTAAGGAATCGCAGGCGCGGAGAAAGACCGTAGAAGCGGACAATGTTCTGCAAGCGCGCACGCGCAAGTGTGGCCCCTTGCCGCAGATGCGGGCCCAGCCCCCTTAAGTCATATCCGCACTGGCGAGGGATTTTTTGCAAGTGTGGCGTCATAGGTGCAACAATAGGGCCGCATGTGCAAAAATCGCTGGGCAGAAAAGGGGCATAATCGAGGGTTGAGGTTCATATTCACAAATTCAATTTTTGATCTCGGGCGAAGGCGATTTCTTGAGTGATTTTCAGAGAGAGATTTGGGGTAACGATTCCTAACTTGTTTTTGGTTGTATTTCATTAATCTATAGTCGTTTTCTCCATTTATCTTTGGATTTTGATTGAAAAGTTGGGGAAATGGGGGAAAAGTTCCCCAATCGAATTTTGAGTTTTGAGTGGGATTTAGACATCGGATTTGGATAATATTTGTACGAGTGAGTGAATGGGTGTTCTTAATTGGTAACTTTTACCCGATTCCGAGACGTGGGCCTGGGGAAGCTTTTTGGGTGTTTTCCTATTTTCTTGTCTTAGCTTCGAATTCATTAGCTAAATTAGTTACGTGTAGCTATATTTATGTTATGTAATTGATTTGATTAGATTTGGGCCACTCAGAGTTGGATACTCATGGTAAGAGTGTGGTTTCGTATTGATTTGAGTTGGGCTCGAGGTAAATGACTTGCCTAACCTTGTGTGGGGAAATTTTCCCTTAGGGTTTTGGTATTGTTTGATATGTGAGTGCCGTGTACATGGGGTGACGAGTACGTACACGGGATATTTGTTGTAAAACTCTATTTTTCACTAAATCATAGCATGTTTTCCTTGTTTGAACTACACTAGCATATGTAATTACCTTGTTTAGATAGAAAAGCATGCCTACGTGTTTTGACTGTCTATTTGAACTCTGTACAGCATGTTAGTGAAAGTCCTATTTTTCCTTGGTTTGAACTTAGTCTAAACTATAGATTTCATTGCTGTAACTGTTGTGTTTATTGGTTGAGCTGCATATTTACTTTGGGACTACGATACGTATTTCGGGAGATCCCCCGGCACTACATATTTACTTTGGGACTACGGAAGTATTCCGAGAGATCCCCATGTACTACATATTTACTTTGGGACTACGAAACGTATTCCGGGAGATCCCCAGCACTGCATATTTACTTTGGGACTACGAAACGTATTCCAGGAGATCCCCCGCACTACATATTTACTTTGAGACTACGGATGTATTCCGGGAGATCCCCCTGTACTGCATATTTACTTTGGGACTATATCCTGGGAGATCCCCCTGTTGGTATTACTGTGTTTTGAGCTGAGGGATTTCTTTGACTTCTATTCAAGTAGATTTCAATTTTATTTTATTGTAATTTAGATATCTCTTTCTGCCTTATTTCATTACGTTTATACCGGTAGGGCCCTAACCTGACCTCGTCACTACTAGACCGAGGTTAGGCTTGGCACTTACTGGGTACCATTGTGGTGTACTCACGCTCTTCCTGTACATGTTTTCGTGTGCAGATCCAGGTATCTCTCGTCCGCCTCAGCATTAGCCAGCAGCAGCAGCCACCAGAGACTTCAAGGTATATCTGAACACGTCTGCAGATCCTCGGAGTACCCCTATACCTTTTACTTTGTTTTCCCTCATATACTTCTTAGACTCCTTGCATAGCTGACTGTAGATAGATTACGTAGAGCTTGTGACTCATGGTTCCGGGTTTTGGGAAGTGTGGTGTATAAATTAGCAAATTGGTTTTACTTGTATATGCCGAGCGGCATTTTATTTTATATAGACTTTTTGATGCTTAGTTGTTCCCTTATATTCTTTATTTTCGATTATTTCAATGTTAATAGGCTTACCTAGTCGTAGCGACTAGGTGTCGTCATGACATCTTTCGAAGGGTGAAAATGGGTCGTGACAATGCTCTTGTTCCATTGGTTTCATGTTCCTTCGCAACTGGTGTCGTATCATTCATCGACTCACAACTTCCTTCTACTACTTGAGCCTCAATTACATCCTTCTTCTGCTGAAATTGATCTTGCGATGTTGTTGCTTGAGTTTGGAGAGTTTTCTGGGATGGAACACAAGCTCTTTTCCTCATGGATGTCGTACACTAGCAAACATGTGCCGAGAGAGATTTTGTGCCTTAGTCCCTCATTCAAGTTGATCATTTAAATATATATTTTTGTGTTTGTATAATTTGAATTCACATTAATTTTAATGCAATTTCATAAATATAAGTTTTAATATTAAAAGCTTAAGAAATCAATGATAAATTAAAGAAGGGGAACATTGGCGCAATTGCAACTATAAGATTTGCCATCATGCGACTAAGGAGGTTATGATTTCAATCATTAGAAATAACCTCTTGCAGAAATACAAGGTAAGGTTGCATATAAATACCCAATATGATTTTAACCTTTCTATTGACACATAACATAAGGACACGTGGCAACATCTGTATAGACTATTAGTTAGTTAGTTAAATGCAGTTAGTTATTTGGTTAGAATGGTAACCTTATGTCTAGTTGTAGATTAGTTGTCAATAGTCGGTTAGTGATGTTGTTAGTGGGTTAATTTGTATATATAGGTGTTAACGCTCAGATAATGAAGTTAATTATTATTTTCCCAATTCTGTCTCTTCTCTCTTCTCTCTCATCGTACTAGTCAGCTCAATTAGAGAAGCTTCAAGTTCCCTCAGTTGAGGTCGTATTTTAGCATGATATTAGAGCATTTGATGCCGGAGGAATTCACTTTGTGATTACTGCTAGTTTGTGCATATCAATTCATTGATTCGCTGTTGAATTGTGTCGGAGCTTGAAATTTCTTCAAATTGTCAACAATGGTGGAACCAATAATTGATTACACACATCCACTATATATAGGCCCAGGAGACACTCCAGGTTCAATTCTAATTCCTGTTAAGCTTACAGGATCGGAGAATTATGGCCTTTGGAGTAGGTCTATGCGAATTGCATTACTGGGGAAAAAGAAACTAAGGTTTGTAACATTTACGTGTAAAATGGAGACCTTGAAGAAGGAATTGAATGAGCAGTAGGAAACCTGCAATGCGATTGTCTTATCATGGATCATGAATACAATGTTCAGGGAGCTCTTAGGTGAATTGTGTATGCCTATGATTCACATATAGTTTGGGATTATTTGAGAGAGAGATTTGATAAGTGATCACGCTCAACTATGTCTTATAAAAAGACTAAACGGGCGCTGCAAATATAATCT
>ML361782.1:0-101995 GCA_005239505.1 Nicotiana paniculata | reverse complement strand
CAGAATGTAGGCATCTTGTTCTTTATCCCTCAACTCCTCAGGTGGTTTGGATAACTCTATTTGAATATCATCATCCCAACACAATGTGACAATATGGTTGGAGTATGTACCAACATCCTCAACAATAATGACACTAGATTCAACAAAGTATGCATCATCGATGTCCTTGGTTAACTCTAGTATCTTTTCTACCACATCGACATCCTCCGATTTCAGTTCCAACCTGGGTGGTTCTTCAATAGATGGCTTGGCTAGCGGGTTCTCTCTTTCCTCTACGTATAGTGACTCACACTCGAGAGCCTTTGGCCATACCTCTTTTTCCTCAAGTGCTAACACCCAATCTGCCAGTTCTTCATCGTTCATATCATATAGATTCATCAAACATTCATCCAAAGGGTCCCCAACAGTCAGGGATGCATCATCTTTTTTTGGGATCACATTCAATACATCAATAAGAGAGCACCTGGTGAACTCACTAGGTCGCCTCATAGACTTCTGCATNAGTCTCACAATCGATAAGAGCTCTGCCTGTGGCCAAAAATGGCCTTCCCAAGATTATGGGAATTTCCTCATCCACTTTGCAGTCTAATATCACAAAATTAGCAGGAAATACAAACTTCCCCACTTGCGCCAATACATCATCCAGAATACCCGACGGTCTCTTCACTATCCTATCAGCAAGTTGCAGCAGCATGGAGCTGGGCATGGCTCTACCAATCCCCAGTCCTTTATATATGGCCAACACCATAAGATTAATGCTGGCCCCCAAGTCACATAGAGCTTTGGTGAAAGCTAAGTTGCTAATGGTACAAGGATTTGTAAAGCTCCCTGGGTCAGACAAATTTTCAGCAATAGGACGCGTTACCACCGCACTACAAGTCTGAGTAAGGGTGACAGTAGCCAGATCTTGGAAGTCAACTTTTCTGGACATCAAGTCCTTCATCATTTTAGCGTAACCAGGCATTTCCTTCAACGCATCAATCAATGGGATATTTACCTGTATTTGCTTTAGCATGTCCAAGAACTTTTTGTACTGTTCATCCTTTTGGTATTTGGCCGGACTCTGAGGGAATGGAGCTGGCGGTCTTTTTTTCCCAGTGATTTGGCACTTTTCTTTCTCAGCCACCACCACAACTACCGGCTTCTAGACTATCTTCACTTCTTTTTCAGTCTCACTATGTGCACTGGGTTCTCCTTCAGTAGGTTGCACTGTTACTTTGGTCAAGTTTGTTGATCATCAAGTTCAAATCGGCATGGGTACCAGTGTCTCGGCCTGTCTTCTTTCACGAGCTCTCTCCAGTTCCAAGTTTAAGTCTCTGCCACTGTGGAGAGTCACTGCCATCAGCTGCCTTGGGCCCTGGTCCATAGGATTTACCTGAGTATCTGTAGGTAAAGTTCCAGGAGGACGATTGTTCACTGCCATAGATATCTGGCCCAACTGTACTTCAATATTTTTAATAGCTGCATCATATATATGTAATCTCTCACTAATTTTGGCATTTGAACCAATAATCTGCTGCATCATAGCTTCTAACCTGGAAAACCCATCTTCTTACTTTCCCCCCTGTTGATGCTGAGGAGGGTAGTATGCTTGTTGTTGATTCTGATGGTTATAACCTTGTGGCCTCTGATACCGTGTTGCATTACCTTGTTATCCCCTGATACCCATATTTCCACTATTCTGCTGTTGGTGGGGTGGTCTATATGGTTGAACTTTCTGACCCCAGTTCTGCACCCCTTGTCTCTAGCTTCCATAATTCGACACATAATTGATATTTTCTGGATAAGGAGGGTGATGACATTCTGCATTCCAGTGATTACCATGTGGTTGACTAATGCAAGATGTGCATAAGCCCCCATTGGTTGTGTCTACGATGTGTACCTGCTGCTTTTGTCCTGATTCTTCCACATTCTTAGTAAGTATACTCATCTGTGTTATCAAGGTGGCCACGTTCTCTGCAATAGAATTAGATGGATCGAATGGAACTGAGTGAACTGCAGGAGTAGTGGGTGCACTTCTTGTTGTCCATCATTAATTCTGTGCCATTTTATCAAGTAAGATTTGACTTTCTCTCAACGTTTTGCTCAAGAATGCTCCACCAGCCGAAGAATCAACATTTTCCTGAACAGTATCAGCCAAAACCATATAAAAATGCTTCCCCAACATTTGCTCTGGAATACCATGATGTGGACAGATAACCAGCATCCCCTTAAATCGTTCCCATGTCTCTTGCAGTGTTTCAACTGGTTTCTGTCTGAAGCTCAAGATTTCATCAATTTGTTGAGCAGTCTTGTTGGGTGGATGAAACTTGTTCACGAACTGTTTGACTAACTCCTCCCATGTGGTAATGGAATTGATGGGGAGTGATTTTAGCCAAGTCTGGGCAGCGCCAGTCACTGAGAATGGAAACAACAACAATTTTATTGCCTCCTGAGCGACGTTTGGCTGCCTCTGTGTTTTGCAAATTGACAGGAAGTTTTTCAAATGCTGCTGGGGATCTTCGATATATGACCCTGAGAATAGCCGTTTGTTCTGCAATAAGTGCAACATATTATTTGTTATCTGGAGGACTCGACCTGTATCTGAGGGACCAGTATCGTAGTGGAAAAATTCTCAGCTGTGGGTTGTGCCCAGTCATATAAGGGAGCCTCTGCCCCTATTTGAGCGACTGGGTCTACCACATCATCCTCATTATTATTCCGGTTGTGTGGATCTTCCATATCTGTTTCAATTTATTCAATTTGTGGTTGATGTTTGCTTTTCCGGTTGGTCCGGTTTAGGGCCTCGAAAACTTTCTCTGGGTCTGATAACGCTTCAACTACTTCACCGGTCCTCGATGAGTTTTTTGGCATGCACCTGCAACACGTTGGCGAACGTTAAACTTTCAATGTAAAAACAAAAACTTAAAGAAAATTGACTATATTTCAGAATTTTGTATTTCTTCCAACTCAATTGATAATACCGTTAATTCTCCGGCAACGGCGCCAAAATTTGATCACGCTCCACTATGTCTAATAAAATACTAAGCGGGCGTTGCAAATATAATCCGGGGTATTATGCCTACAGTCGATCCCACAGGGAATTTACGTATCAATCAAGTCTTTAGAATACGCAACTTTTACTCAATCAATTATCTCAAGATTTTTTAGTATAAAGTGGTGATGTATTACTAATTCTACTGACAATAATAATAACTAACAATTACTAACAATGTGTTTTAAATAATTATGATAAAGGTCTAAAGCTATGGTTTCCCCCGTTGGTGAACTTACTTCTCGGATATTTCATATAGCTTGATTAGTTGTCTCTATCAATCATGAACACTCTATCTATCATAAATCTCTCTCAAGTAATTATGNTGTTGTCCAAACAACTACCTAAATATGCACTCTCTCTCAAGTAGATACATAATAAATAGGAACAGTTGATTGAGGGCCCTTCAATAAACTAAAACAAGAAAGTAGTTGAACAAATAGAGATTAAACAACCAATTAAAACTATATTAATATCACAATAAGTGTATCGCCCAACGGGTTCCACCAAAACCCTAGATTAAGAAAGTTAGCTACTCATATTCATAAGAATCAATTCTAAAATAACTTGCATAATTGAACTACAAAATAATAAATAAAAGCTATAAAGCTCAATGTTTGCTTCACTGAGTAGTAATCCACACGTTGTTCTTCAATTCAATGGCTTATCTCTTTGAATCCCCCTTCAAGTTGTGTTTTGGGGTCTATTTATATGTTTAGGACAAACCCTAAACGTGTAGGAGATTTCTATTCCAACCGGGAAACACTTAAACTCTTCAAAACTCGGAATTGACTGGACATCGGGACCCAGGCGTTTGGGCTCAAACGCCCCCTTAAAGCCAGGGCAGGCCTGGCGTTAGGGCCCAAACGCCCCTTTAACACCAAGATCAGCCTGTCTTTAGGGGCCAAACGCCCCACTAACGCCAGGGACAACCTGGCATTAGGGGCCAAACGCCCGGCTAATGCCCGTGTGTTTCCTTTTCGACTCTTAAGCGTATTTTTGATGTAATTGCATCTATTTAGCTTGGTTTCCATCTCCAATGCACCTACACATGAAATAAACTCCATTATGCCCATACAAAGTATATTTTTATCATTAACGCGCATAAAATGTAAGGCATATAACATGTTAAACCATGAATTCTAGCCTTGCATCACTGGTACTCTTCGGTTGGCTTCTTCGTAGAGCCGTTATAATATATGGCTATTGTACTATCTCTCTTATACATCTATTATATAAGAGTGATCCCGAGGTCTATATTCTCTTGGTCCACTCCTGTTTTACTTAGTCAATGTAACTCTTTAGTTTCCTCTTCTTTCTGATCATCCTTTATGTAGGCTTAAGCTATCTTCCGA
Source organism: Nicotiana paniculata (assembly GCA_005239505.1). Classification (NCBI taxonomy): domain Eukaryota; kingdom Viridiplantae; phylum Streptophyta; class Magnoliopsida; order Solanales; family Solanaceae; genus Nicotiana; species Nicotiana paniculata. The sequence continues at coordinate 97,606 of ML361782.1, read as the reverse complement.
TCTGAGGCTCCTAGTATTAGTTATTACTTTAGCCTTTCATAGGCGCTGAGGGATATTCATGATAAAGTCCTTCAACAATTCAATCCTTTGTCTATGACCTGGCTCAATTCTTTCTTTTAATTATACCAGAATCTTCTATGGCTGTATATGACGCTGGTATAAAACTTCAAACTCTTAAGTGCGTTCATAATGTCACTAGCTCGGGATCATTGATCAAATAATTCCTTTCGTTCCTTCTTAGCTTTCTTTAACGTAAGCTATTATTTTTTTTCCGCCCCTTTGTTGTGTGCATACTTAGCTTACCTTAGTTCCTACACATACCAGAGTTTTCATGCAACTCACATGATCTCGATTCTTACTTTTAATTTTTACTTTCCGTTCATTAGCCACGGTAGATACCACTTCCTTTGGAGTGCTTACAATGTTGTTGTGACACTGTTGTTACACGAGCATTTCCTCTTTAGGTCGTTGTACTTAGGTTGAAGCCTTCTTTCTTATTTCCTTAGCTAGTCTTTCGTTGTAGTACTTAGGGAGAACCCTTGACTCTTCAAAGCTAGGAGCTTATTACGGACCCTTTCGATGTCCTTCCTTACCTATAATCATTCGTAGTTACTTAACTACATTCCCTTATGCCTGTAGGGCTGCTTCTGAACTGATGTTTTTTTTATTGTCTTCCAAGTGGCACTTTCTTTTATTTTTGTAATACTTATACGGTAGCTTTAGCTATCCCAACTCCTATCTGAATATTTCTCAAGGGTCACGATGTCATAACTGCAAGGAATAATTCCCTAGGTTGGGGTTTCCTATGTTTATCTTGCACGATCTGTTGGTTTGTCTGCAACCTCTTGTCTAGCCATAACTAGGCTCCTCCTGAATCCACTATTAACTACTCGTTGGCTCATTCTCATATCATTAATCTGTGTAATCTTTCTTGGGTTATTTCCTTTGTTTTAACTTATATCTTGAGCTAGCTCCTTACTTTCACTAACATCCCGGGCATAAACCCTGACTTCCTTTCCTTGACGTCATGCTTGCATAATGTTCTGGAATCGTAGAATATCTGTAGGATTTAGATAAGTCCAATCTCATTCCTTCCTCATTTTTTTATCGCATTCTTACTTCACCATTCCATAATTACTAGAACCACATAATTCTGACTTAAGACCACACACTCCATATTCCCTCCTTTGGGGGTGGGGTGGGGTGGGGGTGGGGGTACTCATATTTAGTACTATGATGATTTACGTATAAATGTTTTATCTCTTAATATTTGGCGTCTTTTCACATCATCGATGACCCTTACTCACCTTGTGGTAATTCTTTTGTAGCAAGAATAACAAAATTCCTTACTCGCGAAGTTGACACTTAATGTAAGTGGTACATATAGTTCCTTAAGCGTAACTTGGCCCATATTGCATGCTTTAGGGAAGCGTCTTCCTGAAAGACCATTCTCTAAATTTCTCATGAAACTTCTTCTGTTGTCCATTCTACTATTGCTAGAACGAAATATGAAATTCTCATGATGCCGACTATTATCCAATCACTCAGTCCCTAATTCATATTTAGTTTATTTCGTTCGTCAATCCATACTGGTTTCTTTTACTCTGGGGTCTAACTTTTCCTTTTGGTAATCGCATCAGAGTTGCGAACTTATTTCTCGAAATGAGGATATGACTTTATAGCCTATATTCTTTTGTTGTCTCAAGGCCTGTCACCTCTCGTTTATTTCTTCACTTGACTATAGATTTTATAATACTGTCATCTTTTGAACTACTGTTTGTCATCCGTATATCACATATTACTCATAATGCCCCCTTATCTCTCTATTCTTATTTTCCTGCTAATATTTCTGCCTATCCTTTTCTTTTGATAGCTTTAACAACACATTCTTTCGCTCTTTACCTTCCCTTCCTCCATCTACTAGCTCTTCGGACTGCCTAAAATTCTCCCTCTACTAGGGATGGGAGCCATACTAAGGTAATATTTATCCCTTCAAGGTTTCCAGTTCCTATCTTTGTAGTACTTATATTTAGCTATACTATTTTAGTGTACATCATATGGGTGCCTCATAAGGAGATCTATTATTACATTTGCAATATCCTTCGAAAATATAAACTAACGCAAATAATTCATCCATCATTTTGGCTCACTCTAACTCCAGTCGGATCGTGATATTATGTGCTTTTCTTAAACCATATTTGTTAGCTTCCATAGAGCATAACCCAAATCGGGGTGGCAAATTATACATACCTCTGTTACTGTTGAAGGTAAGTCAAAATACTTGTATCTCCCTTCCTGAATGGTAAATAAGGAAATTTTTTATTAACTGGGTACCTCGTACCCTTCTTCACCTGTCTTCTTTTACTTGCTGCAACTCGTGTCTAACTTTTGATTTCGTTATTTCTTTTTACCATAAGACTGGATAAGTATTATATCCTAAAATCTACTTATCAAGAAATGTACACCTTTTAGTATACGCATGATCTGCTAAAGACCTCTCATTTACTCATCATAAGCAATATGGAAAATCGAGTTCCTCTAACTCAACACTTTCACAACTATATCTCTTATCGATCGTCTTTCTGAATGTAGGCATCATGTTATTATGAATAGAAGTTCGGGATTTGAATTTTTATAAGTGAGCTCTACCACACGATCCAGAGTAAGAAGAAAGAGCGACAATCCAAAATTCTCTGTAGGCTCCTTCTTATAAGTGTGGTGCACGACACACTCATAAACAAGACTCTACTAGACACGGCTTGTAGATTCCCTAGGATAGAACTACTCTGATACCACTTTTGTCACGACCCAAACTGATGGGCCGCGACGGCCACCCGATACTCGACCGAGTACCAACGTGACGTATCTTTATTATTACATTATCATATACACGTGACATACGAGCCTAATAGGCCAACATAATCATTTACAAACTCAAAACACAGGCCGACAAGGCCGTACAATCTTTCACGTGTACGACATATGTCTACAAGCCTCTAAGAGTACATAAATGTCATAAAGGTTGGGATAGAGTCCCTCCATGCCAAACAATACCCGTCTAAATCATACTAACCAAACAAGCGACTCCGAAGCAAACGGACCGCACCAACATCTTCTGCCGAGCTGATAGCCTACTTGGAAGGCTCTCGACCTGTCTATCGGGACCTGCGGGCAGGAAATGCAGAGTCCCCAGGAAAATGGGACGTCAATATGAATAATGTACCAAGTATGTAAGGCACATAATGTACATAAAAGACATGGAAGAAATATAAAGTGCATGACTCAACCTGTAAGTCTGCATAACATTGTAAATCATAAATCACTTTTAGCAGCATGCATATGCGTATGAATGGCATGTCGAGGTATATGTTTCATAACATCATCACCCTCTGAGGGTATCCCATCATATCATATCGGCCATTGTGGGCAAAATAATCATCGTATACTAGCTGATCATTTGGTGGTGCATATATAATGCCATAACCTTTCCCATATCGCATATACATATATATAAATACATATATACGTGTATATAAGACCGTCTGATTCATATATATATACATACATATACACGTGTATATAACTTCGTTTGAATCATATTTCAGCCACTGTGGGCAACATCATCATCATATACCAGTTGTCGGGTGGTGGTGCGTATATAACGCCGTAAACCTTTTCCCATATCCCATATACATATATTTACATATATACACGTATATAACGCCATCTGGTCATGGGTCAATGCACATGTATGAAATGCATGAAACATACGTAATAATCTCAATATTCCTTCCGGATAAAATTTTCCAACAGCGTATTATTCTGAGACCCATGAACAGAAAATAATAATAATTCTCATGGGGAATCAAGAATATAGACACCCCTACTATTTCTATGAATAAAGTAATTTATAGAAACTGTGTATTTGCTCGTTTCTTCAGTAAAATTTGGACCATGCCAAAAAAAAAAAAGGATAGACTTAACGTACCTGGACAGTTTCTCTTGAAAATTCTTCTAACACATGCCTTCTATGACGAACACGTAACAGCGTATTGAAGTAGGGGAAAACTCCATATGATATTCTTGAGAAGGATTGCACCGTACTCCCTTAAAATCGCAAAATCTCGTTACTATTACGTAGTATAACTTTGTATAAAATCTCACATTTTTGAATTCTTGAAGATCCGTGAAAGCTCATGTTTGAATTTTTGAAAGCTCGGGTAATTGAATATGAAGCTCACGTTGAAATGAAGCCTACGTTGAAATGAAGCTCACTTTGAAATGAAGCGCACGTTAAAATGAACCTCACTTTGAAATGAAGCTCACACTGAAATAAAGCTCACTTTGAAATGAAGCTCATGTTTATTTAAGTTATAAATCTGATCTTCAATATGTCTTTTTGAATGGAAAGGTGGAAGGAGCTAATTTGGATTGCTAACGTTCTTTCTCTTTTGAATTGAAAGACTTTGATATTCAAAGTCTTGAAAATGAAAGGAAGTGTTACCTTGTGACACCAAGGCAAGGAATGACCTTTAGTCATCTCTTGATAATGTGTCTAGCTGCCACGTGGGGATGGTGGTGGGATATTTAATCTTTATTTATTTATTAGGTAATTAGGTAATGTTCCGTTATCCGGTAATTAATCAATTACCCGCATAATTAAAAATTGTCTCAAATTACTTAAAATTTTATTTATTTAATATAGTTTATACATTATACTACAGTGGTCATATGGTACCTTGCATGGTATTAGTCCATAATTATCGGGTATTTAAGCTCAGGCCGTATTTTATCCCAATATGCCAAACTTCGACGAAAAATTCAGTTGCTTTGACTTGTTTCCCCTCTCACCTTCACAAATTTACTCATCATTTGTTTAAAACAGCATAATCCTTATAATCTCCAAATAATCTCTTTCCCAAAATTAAATCGATTACCTTACGACGAAACTTTAACATACGAAAATACGGAATGTAACATCTCGTTTCCGAGGTTATCTCAATTTACTTATGTCGTACTTCCATGTACGAAAATATAGGGTGTAACAATGCGTTCTTATCGAAAGGTTTCTCCAAAGATTCTTATAACTCACATGACCCTTCGTGAGTGGGGTCAAGGACCCGTCAAAGCTTGTTATTCTAAAGGGAGTTGGGTCGTTCGCCTCGGCAGGATAGGTACATCTGTGATTCGTGCCGTTCAACCTTCGGTAATGCGCACATCTTATGGGATCGGGCCGTTCGCCTCCACATTATTATGTTCCACAATCTCATGGGAGCATATAGTTCGCCTCGACAATATAATAGATATATTTATGATTATATACCAGATTATTATGGGATCGGGTCGTACGCCTCAGCATTTCTATAAAACACTCCTATGGAATCGTGCGTATTATTTATCCAAAAAGCCACTGTATCTGGGAGTTCTTAATTTTAATTATGGTGTCCTATCTGGTAAAGTCCATTATTTATTTACATACTCCAGTGGAGGAGGTAACTGACATTTATTAATTCTTTTAGAAAAATAAAGGACTCCTAAACTAAAAGAAATTGAAAGTGAGAGAAAATTTTAATGTGATTTTCATGCGTCATTTTTTAATTACAAGTATGTTTATATTAAATAGTTCAAATGAGAAAGAATTTAATACACAAATATTAGTTGATTTTAAAGTTTAAAATATTAAAATATAACTATTTGTCTATTCCTAAATATTAGAAAAATAATTAAAACGCTATTTTTTTGGTGTGAAATTGATATTACGAGAGATAATCTAATTTATAATTTCTTTAAAACAAGTAATTTGGTTGGCATTTATCAATTATACAACGTGAATCTCATGTATTTTGTTTATTTATATCTTCTTCACAATTTTACGTGTTATTTGTACATCATACTCCTTTACAATTTTAAATTTAAGAAAATGACCTTTTTAGATCTCTTATGTATATAAAGATCAACTTTGGACTTCCAGCATTATTACATACAAGCCTTCTCCATGAAACTTTCTGGTATTCCCCTTGCATTTATTGATATAGCTTCTTTATAGAAAAATAATTCATTTCTACTATATCCGCAGGCATGTACAACATTTACAAAGTATTAGCCTTAAATATTTTCCTCACCATCCAAGATGCTTGAGTCGGATTTATGTCCCATATTGGCATGTTCTTCCCGTAATAAATATGAATCCATTGGATCCATAACTTATCCTTCTTCTTGCACAAATTCCAGAAATGCTAACTGATAGCAGCTTTGTTCTAAGTATGCACATCAATAATGTTTAGTCCCTCTGCAGAGAGTGGTCTGCATACTTTATCCCATGCCAGCAAAGTCTTCTTATTATTTTCAGCACCCCCTATCCAAAGGAACTTCCTACACATTTCCTCAATCAAGTGAATAATCTTTTTTGGGAGAATAAACACCTGAGCCTAGAAGTTTGTATATAAAATAGGACACTTTTTATGAATTGCTCCCTCCCAACATAGGATAGGTAATTTGTAGTCCATGATTCAATTCTTCATAGAGTTTTCTCCAGTAGAGGGTAGCATTGTACAATAGTTAATCTCCTTGTACTTAGTGGGACTCCAAGATATCTAACTGGTAGCTCCCCTTTAGTAAAGTTCAGCTTTGTCAGAATGTCATTCTGCACAACCTCAGGAACACCACCAAAGTAAATAGATCTCTTCTGCTTGTTTACTACTAATCCATAAGCCTTTGAAAATTTAGAAACAATTAAATAAGAGCTGGAAAGAGATGGCATCTCCTCTGCATAAGAGAAGCATATCATCCGCAAAACCAAGTTGTACAGTCTTCATTTTCTCGCATCTGGGATGATAATTGAAATCTGGATTGTTTTTTAGAGTTTTGAGGGTTCTAGTGAAGTATTCCATAGTTAACACAAATAGGAAATACGATACGGAGTCACCTTGCCTTAGACCTCTTTTGGCATCAAAGGGCTTACAAGGCTGACCATTTATCAGTATTGAGTAGGAGACTGTTTTCACACGTTGCATGATTCACCTTGTAAACCTTCCTGGGAATTCCAGACCATCCATCACTTTCTCTAAGAATACCCACTCTACTAAGTCATACCCCTTTTGCATATCCAATTTCATAATACACCTTGGGGAGATCCCTTTCCGCTCATAACCCTTCACCAACTCATGGCTTAGGATTATATTATCAGAAATGACTTTACCTGGGACAAAAGCAGATTGAGAATTGTCCACCATCTCATCCATCACATCCTGGAGTCTCTGGACAAGTATTTTTTAGATGATTTTATACAATATTGTGCAACAAGATATAGGTTGATAATCCTTTATGGATGATGGGGTCTTCACTTTTGGAATCAAAGTTAATGTAGTGCAACTTATTGGTTTGAACATGTCTGTTGTCTCAAAGAACTGCAAGACAGCTTTGGTGATTTCATCTCCAATGACAGGCCATGCCTTCTTGAAAAAACATGCATTCAACCCATCTGATCCTCATGCTTTCAGATCATCTATCCCCCATAGAGATTTTTCTACCTCTTCTCTTGTTACTTGGGCAATCAATTTAAGTTGTTGATTTCTTCTCAGAGTTAGCTCCTGCTTCATTACTTGACATTGTATTGCGGGTATAGCCTTGGCAGCATTTCCCAGTAGGGATTTATAATAGTCAATTATCTCAGCTTCTATGTCTTTCTCTGATTGTAGCAAATGCCCCTTCAAACTGTTCAGCTCCCTTACGTAGTTCTGTGATTTCCTAGCTTTGATATTTGCAAAGACGTATGCTGAGTTTGAGTCTCTAAGTTGTAACTATTTCACCCTAGACTTCTGTCTATATATACTTTCTTTAATATGATCCCACTTCTCTATTTTTTTTTCCAGTTTTTTCTCTTCCTCAATTAGCTCATATTGTCTCAACTTTGTATCCATCTTCTCCTAGACTTATTTTAATTGTTCCCTAAGATACTTCAGCTTCTTAACTTCTCTTCTATTTTTGCACCAGTATTGTATCAAGGGAATAAACCTTTCATCCTCCGCTAGGAAGTTCAAAAATCTAAATGGTTTTCCTCCCTTGCCTCTTCTCCATCCAAATTGGATGCTTAGAGGGGAATGATCCGAGAAGTATGGTTCCATTACTCGCACTTGCAATATTAGCATTGTGGTCATCCAATCTCCATTTGCTATTGCTCTAACAATTTTACTGTAGACGTGATTGTTTGTCCAAGTATAGTTTCTGCCCATATACGATAATGCAGTCATACTAGTATCAAATAGGAAGTCCCTGGAATCTCTTATTTCCACCTCCTATACAAGGGATCCAAATTTTCTGTCTTCAGGATGCAACACTGTGTTGAAATCTCCCATGATGAGCCATGGTCCCTGCTGAGTAGTTTCCAAGGCTTCAAGTTTCATCCTTAACCTCTCCCTGTTCTTTATGTTGTGTAAACCATAAAAAGCCGTAAATGTGAAAGCTATATTAAGAGAAAATATTATCAATGTTCCATGCATTATTTGAGGGTCCATATCCTGCATTGTGAATCCAACATATTTTGGATCCCACAGTACCCATACCCTTCCTTTTGTGGTTGTACTGGCATTTGAATCCAGTCCCAACTAGGAGCTATTTTTTTGTTATCTTCCCTTCTTTATATTGTTGTATTCTATGTTCTAACGAAATTAACTTTATTCTCCCTCATAAACAACTTCATCTCCTTGTGCTTTTTTTTTGTTCATACCTCTAACATTCCGCGTCACCAAATTCATAATTGATTATGTTAGAAGTTGGTATCCCCTGTCCCACCAGTGTAGCTACATTGTCCGCTAGCATCCCCTCTCTTTTGTATCTGATACTCATATTGATCATTCGACCTCAGTAATGGGTTAAATCCATTAGTGGTCCCAACATTCTGTTCCTCTGTGCTTGTACTCATAGCTTTGGCTGCTGATTTTGTTGTCACTTTTGTCCATTCCTCTTGTTTCATACTTGCATTTGGAGCCTCTTTACTCATAGTGCTTATCTCAGGTTTCTTTTCTAGGTTGTCATTACTGGGATCAACCTTATTTTGCTGTATACTTGGTTACCTGTGGCATCGTTCTTCCTCCACACTTGTTTCAGTTTCTGCACTTAACCTCTAGTTTTCGGTACAAGAGGTCTCTTGGCTTCCACTTCACTATAGGAGTGACATACTTGCAAGCATTTTCCAAAGAATTCTGGCTCCCATTCATAAGCAATTTCTTGCTCAAATTGATTCCCTTTTGGATCAAGCACCAATATACATTTAGGTAGTTCCTTTGTGATATCCATCTCTATAAGGACCCTGGCATATGATATGCTAGTAGTTTTTGTAGTGCAATCATCAGCATATAATGGCGTACCTAGCCCACTACTAATTTTACTTAAAGATATTTTGTTCCAGCACTGTAATGGCAGGTTAGGAAACTTTACCCACAACAGAATGGTCTTTAGGATTTCATTCTTAATATTAAAATCAGCAACCCAAGGCTTCGTTATCACAGGCCTATTGTTGATCATATTATGTCACGACCCAAAATCCATAAGGTCGTGATGGCGCCGGACATCATTGTCAGGCAAGCCAATCATTAATTAATTGAAATAATTTTCTGTTTTAGCATTTATGAAAAACATTACCTTTCACTTTATTACATAGTAACTACATAAAATCCGTTAAGTAAATACAATGGTTTAAATAGTCCTATTTTACCAAATATATCCCAACACATCCCAGAACCCGGTGTCACAAGTACATGAGCAATTTCTAAGAATTTTACAGTTTCTACAAAGCTTGTCGAAAATACAAGTGGACAAAGAGATTAAACAAATGTAATACAGTATGAGGGGGACTCCGTCAACTGCGGGTCGCCTCCTGATGATGCAGCTGGTCTAAGTCTCCAAATCCGCCACATCGCTATGAAGGTACCTGTGCAATAAAATGCACAGCAAGTGTAGCATGAGTACAAAAACAACATGTACTCAATAAGTCGTCCGCCTAACCTCGGAGAGGTAGTGACGAGAGGTCAAATTAGACACTTGCTAAAGGTCAATTTAGTATATTCTAGTGTGACGCTCAACATGATTATCATAGGCAATTTATTAAAATCGAGAATAAATAATGTCAACTCTTTCCACATTTAACACTTTAAATCTTCATCATATTAATATCAATTAATCAACATGGGTGATTTGATCAAATAAAAAATAATCAATCGAAAAGAACAACTTCTTCCAAAAATATTTAATAACTTTAAATCTCTATCATTTCAGTTGACAACTTAAAATTTCAGGTCAGTAATCAGGCAAAAATCACAGCAAATACGCAGTAAATATCATGCGCAAGCAATGCCGAGGGTCGAACAGCGCGGACAAACAATAATAAATTGTGCACTACCGAGGGTCGAACGACTCGAACCATAGATGCATCTATCTGCCCCGCTCGCGAATCGATGATGCGACACGGTTATACATAAAAATAATAGGGCTAGCCTGCTCGCGAATCATACCTGCGACTCAGGTGCTCATATGTACACATATTCACATAACAAATCCACATTTTTATCAAGAAAAGATATTCTCAGGAAAGTGGTAAAATTCTTCTTAAAGGAACATGAAATATAGCTTTTGGATCTTTGTTTTGAAACTCATTTGCCAAGTTTAATGATATTCCATAATATAACCCTATCAGGTACACAATTATCCACGGAGGAATCAATTCTCTTTTTAGATAATTATGAAAAGCACACTCTAGGCTTCTTAGGAAATAATTTACTGATTCAATAGCATTAGTAGTTTAATATTATGGGCATGATCACATGTACAACACGTAAGGCATGCTAATGGGTCCTAGACTACCCGGACATGGCATAATATTAGCTACGCACGGATTGCCGTCACCTCGTGCGTACGTAGCCCCCAAGGTAATAGCACATACTTAATTAGTTCACCTAGGGGGACAATTCCCCCTCACAAAGTTAGAAAGGAGACTTACCTCGCTCCGAAATTCCATAACCGGCCTCCAAATCCTTCCGATGACTCAAATCGCTGCACAACGCTCTGAAACTATCCAAACAATGACAAACCAATGAAAATATACTCTAATATTTGCAACAATTCCAAATTATATAATTTCCCAACTCCGCTCAGTGAAATGACCAAAATGCCCTCGGGCCCACGTGCCCGAAATTCAAAATGTCTCGAAGATAAATTCTACACATAGATTTACTAGTTCAAATATACAATTTACTCTAAATTCCATGCTCAAATTCGTGGCTAAAAATCCAAATTACCATTTTGTAGGTTTTCATAAAAATTTCCCAATTTTTCCAAAATCTTTCATGTTTAATCCATGCATATAACTAGTATTAATCTTAAAAACATGAAGGAATTAATTACCTGGTGATGCTTGACGAAAACCCACTCTTGAAGCTCCTCAAAGTCGACCAAACCAAAGAAGAAATGAGAAGAAATGGCCAAAACCCGTTTAAACATAACACTGCCCAGCAAATTCCCCTCCATGCGATCGCATGAAGTCCAATGTGATCGCATAGTCCAAACCAGGCTGCCCCAAACTCTGCCTTATGCGATCACACTCTACACCACGCAATCGCACAGGTCATTCCCAGCTCCCTCCAAAATTCCTTCTCCGCGATCGCAGCTTCCCCCCTGCGTTCGCATAGGCAAAAACAGAACCCCCCACATTTCCTCTATTGTGCGATCGCATACACCTACCTGCGATCGCACAAGCAAAAATCAGCAGCCTCACAAATCCTTCTATGCGATCGCATACCCTCTCACGCGATCGCATAGTGTAAAAACCTGTTGCACTCACACCAGAAAACCAGCAATCTTCACACGACAAGAATCGACCCGTTGAGCATCCGAAACACTCCCGAGGCACCCGGGACCTCAACCAAAACTACCAACCAGTCCCAATACTTCATTCGAACATAGTCGAGCCTTGAAATCACCTCAAACAACATCGAAATCACGAATTGTAGCCCAATTCAAGCTAAATGAACTTAGAACTTTCAAACTTCCACATTCGATGCCGAAACCTATCAAATCACGTCTGATTGACCCCAAATTTTGCACACAAGTCATATTCGACATTACGGACCTGTTCCAACTTCCGGAATCGCATTCCGACCTTGATATCAAAATTTCCATTGGTCGGATTTCTCAAAAATCTTCAAATTTCTATCTTTATCCAAATGACTTCAAAATGACATACGGGCATTCGAATTCACTTCTGACCGTGCTCACAACTCCAGAATCACCATACGAAGCGATTCCCAGGCTCTAAATCCCAAACGGACATCAATAACTCTGAAATGCCTTACAACCCAAATTTATAAAATTCTTCTAAAATACTATCTTCCATAATATACGTCAAAACGCTCCTGGGTTATCCAAAACCGGATCTGGACATACTCCCAAGTCCGAAGTCATGATATGAACCTGCAGAAACCTTCAAATCCTGATTCTAAGGTCGTTTGCTCAAAATTCCAATCTTAGTCCAATTCTCCAATTTAAGGCTTCTCAAATGAGAATTTTCTTTCCAAATCAACTCTAAACTTCCCGAAATTAAATTCTGACCACACCTGCAAGTCATAATGCCTGAAATGGAGCTGCTCATGACTTCAAACCGCTGAACGATGCGTTAGATCTCAATACGATCAGTCGGTTCGTTACATTCTCCCCCACTTAAATAGACGTTCGTCCTCGAACGTGCTAAGAACTGCTCTGGATTTTTCTAAAATCACTATTTAACACCCCGAGCACCTGCCCGTGCTACCACAACCCAGTTGAGTACATTAGCTTGGTCAAATCTGAAGACTTCTTCTTTAATCCATATAATAAGATCAAAATCTAGTTCCAACACTTAAAATTTCTCTGCCAGGCCTAGTTCCAATATATAACCACCATATTTACTACCACACGATATACTAGAACATGACTGCATACCTTTGCTGAATTAGCACCATGCACTGCAAAATTCATCATCTAACCACAATGACGTTCCCTTAACCTTAATAGCCCAAAATTCCACGAATCAGATGCTCCCAATGCACCTCATGATATATATACGTACATCCTGTTATAATGCTGACGATACCACCACAACGGAGGAGCTGTGTAGAAATTCATACCTAACTGCAGAGTTAACAAATCATTGAGTATCTCATCTTGACTAGAATCATCACCTCATTATGAACCTGAATAATGGTATTTGTTCTTTAATATACACTTCACATAACCTTATCGCACTGATCCTAGATCCGATAATCTCGTCTCACCCAGTATGAACTGCTCAGACAACAAATCACCCCAACATGACCAACAACCTCACATGATACCACATAGCGCCAATAGGCCATAACTCGAGCATGATAATAAGAAACGACTCAGGAAGGGACTATTCAACTCATGAAACTAATATGAACTTTTCTCAGAAAATAGGAAGTAGAACATAAGAAAAATAAATATAGTAACCTTACTCATCATCACACTATTTCGGCGTGCAACTCGATCCAAATAATATACCCATGGCGACGTGCCACCCGATCCACACATAAAATTTACATAAGAAGATATACACGGAGCTGATTTGCTCACTATTACAAATTACTGAGTATCGATCATAAGCACGCTAAGTGCATCATACCATCCTGGGGAGACTGATAAAGCCGTATGCTACAAAGCACAAGCACAACTGAGGTGCGATATATATATATACACACACTCTGTATCTCAAGAGCTATCCTGCTCATATAACACCCCCACTACACGGGACTTCCACACATAGGAAATTATCAAGTCGTTTCATAACTCACACCGCACAATCATAATATCACATGAATTTAACGAAGGTGGAACAACATCTGATATTCTAATACCTTTCCATGAAAAAGCGCTCTGCTGAAATGAACATGCCTGGCTCATACAGAGCCCATAATCATATTTAAATCCATCCACAAACATTGAGTCTACCTTGCTCGCACCAAACTAAGCTAATAGCTTTTACCTGGGTCCATATTAACCCACTTTCTTTCATAATACGCGAGAACAACCATCATAGTCGGGACAAACACCCCACAATCCACAACCAAATGAACTGAACGCCTTCTAGGCATAAATTCTCAATTAAGCAATATTGCACTTCCTTATACTTGGTCTAAATCTTCAATCAATCAGGTGACTACATGACACACTTATACAATCTTCCCATGGTCGCGCTCCCATGACCTTCCACACAAGGTAGCAAGTCTGCACATCCACCACTGGCCATACCACGTTGTAAGACAAATCAAGAACCCATAACCAGGGTACAAAGCCTTTTCCACCGAATATCAATCTCAGGTGGCACTGAAGATAACACCAGCTTACTCTGAAATTTCAAATCACTTTTTCTTGCTCTTCCGAGCTCATGACATCCTTATTAACACCGAACTGCAATATCGATTCTTACTCCCAGTTACATACTGCTTACCGCACCTAACCTGCCAATATGAGTTAGCGCAAGAATTCCATCATAACTTCTGAACCACTAATAGGGTGAACACTTCATCATATATAAACCTTTTACTTACCTCAATTCAAGAGAACAACCACAACGCACGAGTAAATTCCCACAAATCATAATACATGCAAATCCTTAAGTAGTGGTCTGAACCACCACAACCCTTACGAGATCCGCCTACACCAGACATGCCATAATACTCGAATGCTTCCAAATAAAATCTATTTTGACGGCTGACATGCCTCGCACAGACCGGAACAAACCATATGCATAACTTAATCACATCGAAGGAACTCATCATTGCCGTAAAGGTGCCATTTCAACCATGGCTAATCAATCTATCTTCTTTTAATCATCTTCAATTGCCTCAGAAATAACAGCAACTTCCTTCAACTCACAGCAAACTCAACCCTCACTCATCTTGAGTGACCTTGATTCATGAGACTACGTTGCCTAAATCCCGCAACCCGTCTCATACCCTCCTGATAATATTTCTACAATCCAGAGTTTATTTCTCTCACTCCTCCAATACTATTCTGCACGCTGAGACATATCATAGAACCCCAAAAATTTTCCTTTTCTCAGGAATTACGCTGCATAAGCTCAATCCTCGATCATAATGCTGCCTGAAACCCTTAAGCGCTGCATTATTAACTTTGAATTCACTAGGACTGCTATTGAGAGTCACCCACTCTGACTGGTCCCGAATACAATCAAATCTAAGGCTCTCCTAACACATGAACACCCTTTTCAATGAAACACATGACCGAGTCACTATCTTGGCAACTCATCTATGCCTTAAGCAAAATTCTGAATCTTCCAAAGCCTAACCTTGGTCCGACATGGCCAACTTTTGCACACATTCATCAAATCCCACGCACAATCACCATTTTACTCCTTTCCCTTAGCTGTAATAACTTGCCAACACGTTGACAATCTGCAACCCTATGATAACACAATCTTGCAACCCAACTGCAGATGGTGGGACTCCACCATTTAGCCCGAAGCTACTCCTTGCACCACTCTAGACCCTGCCGAGATCCTTTCTCATTTGTTAACATGATCTTGCTCAACCAATCCGTCCAATCCTTCCAAATACTCTTGTTAGAACTCCCTAAATACTCAAATTCTCTAGCATCATTCACACATTCTTCCTGCTACCGAAAAGCCACTAAAACCCCTCACAAAGACTTGCCAACCATGCCACCGCTAGCCTATTCACAGGAGATAACCCACTTGTGGAAATTACCAACTTATACCTTCCAACGACGCCATACTACACACCCTATACAACATCAATATCCCATCCTAAGCCTGTTCCCATTCACCAACTTTACTTGTCCGTCTGCTCCTCATGGACATCTACTAAATGCGCGACAATATCTTCTATTTCCATGTTATGTTGCCGCTCCCCCACTTTGCGACTGCTCGACTTCCGCTTCTTACACCTGGCCTCCTAGAAATGAAACCACCGCCTAGCCTCAATTCAATATCATTCTTTGTAGCTCTTGAACCAGCAGATCACCATGACTTCAAACTCTCCGAAGATCACCTTTCTCTAGCTGTCTTCATTATCAAAACTTATCCGGTACTGAACCACCGCACCTCACGGTCTCTGCCAATCGTACCTCACAGCCTCTGACGAACTTAACACATTCCATTCAATCAAGGACGACGATAACACATCACAAGTGAATACTCCACCTTACTTGAAAACACCAAGCCTTACTACTTTATCAACCCCAACCAGACTATTCACAATCCAAATGCCTTTCCTCTGCCGGAACTAAAATACCAAAATCTCGAAATCACACTCTGAGAAGACCTCCCTTCAAACCATTCATCAGGACTCAACATATGGGCAAGCGTTCTACCATCATATCGACATCGCGAGATAACCAATCGTAAACATCATCACAACTTGAGCATAACCTCAACGCTCTTAGAAACACAACTACTGAGCTGAAACAACATATTATCCTTCCCCAGGGCAATGACAATAGCCTCAATCAACTTTGCAGGGAGAAACATCCCGCACCGCACACATAGAACCATTTCAATTCCTCAAATTCTTGATTCATAGCAAGCATTTCGCGATGGATAAGATTGATTAGGAATAAAAACAGGCATAAGCCTCAAAGGAACCAAATTGCACAAAGAAGAATAAAGAAGGGAAGTGCTCCTAACAGCTCTGTAGCCTCTCGAATATAAGTACAAACGTCTCAGTACCGATCCGCAAGACTCTACTAGACTCGCTCATGAGTCGTGAGACCTAAGGGAACCTAGTGCTCTTATACCATGTTTTCACGACCCAAAATCCATAAGGTCGTGATGGCGCCGTACATCATTGTCAGGCAAGCCAATCATTAATTAATTGACATAATTTCCTGTTTTAGCTTTTATGAAAAACATTACCTTTCACTTTATTACATAGTAACTACATAAAATCCGTTAAGTAAATACAATTGTTTAAATAGTCCTATTTTAGAAAATATATCCCAACACATCCCATAACCTGCTGTCACAAGTACATGAGCAACAGGGAAATTACAAAAATGTAATACAATATGAGGGGGACTCCGTCATCTACGGATCGCCTCCGGATGATGGAGCTCACCTAAGTCTCCAAATCCGCCACATCACTATGAAGGTACCTGTGCAATAAAATGCACAGCAAGTGTAACATGAGTACAAAAACAACGTGAACTCAGTGAGTCGCCCGCCTAACCTCAGAGAGGTAGTGACGAGAGGTCAAATTAGACACTTGCTAAAGGCCAATTTAGTATATTCAAGTGTGACGCTCAACATGATTATCATAGGCAATTTATTAAAATCGGGAATAAATAATATCAACTCTTTCCACATTTAACACTTTAAATCTTCATCATATTAATATCAATTAATCAACATGGATGATTTGATCAAATAACAAATAGTCAACTGGAAGGAACAACTTCTTCCAAAAATCTTTAATAACTTTAAATCTCTGTCATTTCAGTTGACAACTTAAAATTTCAGGCCAGTAATCAGGCAAAAATAACCAAAAAAAAAAATAAATATCATGTGCAAGCAATGCCGAGGGTCGAACGGCGCAGACCAACAATAATAAACTATGCACTCCCGAGGGTCGAACGGCTCGAACCATGTATGCATCTATCTGCCCTGCTTGCGAATCGATCAAGAGACGCGATTATACATAAAATAACAGGGCTAGACTTCTCGCGAATCATACCTGCGACTCAGGTGCTCATATGTCCACATATTCACATAACAAATCCGCATTTTTACGAAGAAGTCGTTTTCTCAGGAAAGTGGTAAAATTGTTCATAAGGGAACATGAAATATAGCTTTAGGATCTTTGTTTTGAAACTCATTTGCCATGTTTAATGATATTCCATAATATTACCCTATGAGGTATACAATTATCCACGGAGGAATCAATTCTCTTTTTAGATAATTATGAAAAGCACACTCTAGTATTCTTAGGAAATAATTTACCAATGGGTCCCAGACTACCCGGACATGGCATAATAGTAGCTACACACGGACTCCCTTCACCTCGTGCGTACGTAGCCCCCAAAGATAATTGCACACACTTAATTAGTTCACCTAGGGGGACAATTCCCCCTCACAAAGTTAGAAAGGAGACTTACCTCGGTCCGAAATTCCATAACCGGCCTCCAAGCCCTTCCGATGACTCAAATCATTGCACAACTCTCCGAACTATCCAAATAATGACAAACCAATGAAAATATACTCTATTATTTGCAACAATTCCAAATTATATAATTTCCCAACTCCGCTCACTGAAATGAACAAAATGCCGTAAGGCCCACGTGCCCGAAATCCGAAATTTCTCGAAGACAAATTCTACACATAGCTTTACTAGTTCAAATATACAATTTACTCTAAATTCCATGCTCAAATTCGTGGCTAATAATCCAAATTACAATTTATAGGTTTTCTTTAAAATTTCTCAATTTTTCCAAAATCTTTCATGTTTAATCCATGCATATAACTTGTATTAATCTTAAAAACATGAAGGAATTACTTACCTACTGATGCTTGACGAAAACCCGCTCTTGAGACTCCTGAAAGTCAACCAAACCAAAGAAGAATTGAAAAGAAATGGCCAAAACTCGTTGAAAACATAACACTGCCCAGCACTGCCCCTCTATGCGATCGCATGAAGTCCACTGCGATCGCATAGGCAAAGCAGGATGCCCCAAACTCTACCTTATGCCATCGCACTATATACCACGCGATCGCACAGGCCATTCCCAGCTGCCTCCAAAATTCCTTCTCCGTGATTGCAGCTCTCCCCTGCATTCGCATAGGCCAAAACAGAACCCCCCACATTTCCTCTACTGTGCGACCGCATACACCTACCAGTGATCGCACAAGACAAAATCAGCAGCCTCACAAATCATTCTATCCGATCGCATACCCTCTCACGAGATCGTATAGAGTAAAAACCTGTTGCAGTCACACCAGAAAACCAGCAATCCTCACAAGGCAAGAATCGACCCGTTGAGCATCCGAAACACGCTCGAGACTCCCAGGACCTCAACCAAAACTACCAACCAGTCCCAATACCTCATTCGAACATAGTCGAGCCTTGAAGTCACCTCAAACAACATCAAAATCACGAATCGCTGCTCGATTCAAGCTTAACGAACTTAGAACTTTCAAACTTCCACATTCGATGCCGAAACCTATCAAATCACATCCGATTGACATAAAATTTTGCACATAAGTCATATTCGATATTACGGACCTGTTCCACTTTCTGGAATCGCATTCTGACCTTGATATCAAAATTTACACTTCCGGTCGGATTTCTCAAAAATCTTCAAATTTCTATCTTTAGCCAAATGACTTCAAAATGACCTGCAGGCATCCGAATTCACTTTCGATCGCGCTCCCAACTCTAGAATCACCATACGAACCTATTCCCAGGCTCAGAATCCCAAACGGACATCAATAACTCTGAAATGCCTTACAGCCCAAATTTATAAATTTCTTCTAAAATGCTATCTTCCATAATATACGCTGAAACGCTCCCGTATTATCTGTAACCTGGTCTGGACATACGCCCAAGTCCGATCATCATACGAACCTACAGGAACCTTCAAATCCTGATTCGGAGGTAGTTTGCTCAAAATTCCAATCTTAGTCCATTTCTCCAACTTAAGGCTTCTGAAATGAGAATTTTCTTTCCAAATCAACTCTAAACTTCCCAAAATTAAATTTTGACCACACCTACAAGTCATAATACCTGAAATGGAGCTGCTCACGACTTCAAACCGCTGAACGACGCGCTACAGATCAAAACAACCGGTCGGGTCATTACATAATAGGTCCAGATAACAGTACCTCATCTCTCTCTTCCATGTTATTGAATTTGATCACAAAATAGTCCTCATTATGGTAGAAGATTTTAGGCTTTGTCGTGAATTTCCAGTGTGCCGCCAGAAACCTTTCAACAGCCCCTATCGTAGGAGAGTACCCAATCACATAGAGGATAAATCATTGCTTCCCTTTCACCGTTCCCCCATCAATATCTTCTTGCTCTAATTGCAAAGTTCTCTTCCCCTCTTGTATAATTGGAGCTATGTACTCGAGATTAATTCCTCTAGCTGCTAGCTTATTACCCGCTACAACATTTTCCCAGGATATCACTTGTGCTTTCTCCCCTTGCCCTTTTGGCGAGGCTACTTTGGTATGAACCAATAGGGAACCATCTCCATTTTGCTTCTTACCCGCTTCATCACCTATCCCTCTATTCCCTTTAAATGTTGAATTATTATGTGCCCCTGGTGCCGATGTCGCCCCTATGGTACTGGTGGGGGTAAAAGATGTTTGAAACATCACTTTGTTAAATTGCACCTCAATTTGTTCCTTAGGACTGCTTATCACATTTGTTGTTGCTGAGCTACTCCCTAATTAATAAATTCCCTTCCCTGCACGTGTAGCCATTGTTACCCTGTTTGAATTACCTCCACTCGTCGGTGTTCCAGCAGATTTAATAGCTAAATTGGGGTCCTTCTTTGGTGATTTCCCCATCCTCAGTCCTTTGTTAAGCTCCTCCAATAGTTTTAGGTCAGTCAATAGTACCCTATTGACGTGTTTCCGTGGTCTTCCCCGCCCCATTTCGGAAAAAGCACACGTTAAGAGACTCACCCTAACTTGCGCCGAGAGAGAATAGAGAGAGAAAAAGTTCCTTTAGAAGTTATGATTTATTAATCATTAAATATTTATTTTAAGTATTCATATTTGATCATATCATTCCTGTTCAATTAAGCACCCAAAATAATTATTTAATATCATATTTATTTATAAAAAATTATACAAATATCAACTTATCTATATATATACTATATTAAAAGTACGAAACTCATAGCAAAATGTCGTTCACCTTTTCTACCCTTTAAAAATTAATTTCACACT
Organism: Nicotiana paniculata; assembly: GCA_005239505.1. Lineage (NCBI taxonomy): Eukaryota > Viridiplantae > Streptophyta > Magnoliopsida > Solanales > Solanaceae > Nicotiana > Nicotiana paniculata. The sequence goes on along the minus strand of ML361782.1, from coordinate 76,632 downwards.
AAATAAAATAGTCTTTGATTACTTTCTAATATTTAGGACTTCAAATCAACTAAAATTTTATTTAAGAATATCCTAATATTTTGGTCTTCAATTAAAATTTACCTTATTAATTTTTTTCCTTATTTAATCAGTTTTTATAAATATCCTTTTGGAGTTTAGTACGTGACAATTAAAGTTTGTTTTTATTCTTATCCTCTGAGGAATATAATAGTATTGTTTTTCTCTAAATTGTCATAATTGATTACCTAAATATATGGAACATCCATCAGCAATGTATATTCGCTTTTTCCTATTAACTTTTTAAGAGTTTTGATTTAATATAACTTCAAATTTCTGGAAGTCTGAACTATGGTGTTAATTTAGAAGTAAATTAAGCATATAATTTTCCGGGTGTTAAGAAAGATATTGAATCGAAAGTGGACATGCTTGCTCACTGGCTAGATTGGGATGTATGTAACTTTGCTAACTAATCTGCCTGTAAGGAAGCTTGAAAGAGGGAATTCTCTGATCTATGACCCCAAAATAAAGATAGTCTTTTTTCCGATTCCGCACATTAAAACTAAAAAGGGCTATTCATAAGCAATATTCCTTGCTTCTTACCTCTTATCTTATTGTAGGAGATAAACGGAGAGAGAAAAGTCTTCCTATCAATTCCTTTTGAATAAGGCTATGCTCTTTCAAGCCTTTGAAACTATTGAAAATAGAATATTTGTTTTCAGGCGGGTTTTCTTCTCCACCAACAACCAACACGCATGAAAGCGGTTTCCAGTGCTGCTGGGCAGAAAGACATGATGGCATGAAACTCGATTACGAACGCTGATTGTTCGTCCATTTCAAATGCTCAAAACAGACCATTTTCCGTGTGAAATGACAGGGATTGGTTTGGTTACTTAGGGAATCCCAAGCAAAGCAATCTACACAATTTTCGGGTTCAGTAGTAGGAAAGAATGGGACCTCTCACTCAATTCAATAACATGTTCTAGGGCATATTATTATAATAATAATGTTCGTATTTGACCAAGCTTTATGGACGTTCCATTATTAATCGACTAGCGACACTTTCGAGATGCCACCTTGTTTATAAATATAAATAAAGTCTTTTCAATTCCATTTGACTCGGGGCGTCAGGGACCCTCCAACAGAAATCTCGTCTTTTTTGTTGTCGATAAGTTCTCTCGTATTGCCCTACTATTCATAAGACATACTGATTATTGAGAGACTGATTTATGAAAGCCCGGTGAGGCCTCAACCTACAGCGTTGCTTCGTTCGACGGCGATTTTCAAGCTAGCACCCATTTCAGCATATCATCTCGCTCGATTCCAAGAAAAAAAAGACGCTGTTTTTGATTATCCAGTTCTATATCGAAAACGAGCAGTTGACCCCACGAAAGAAATGCTGGATTTGTTGCGGGTTCAACTGGAATTGTAAGAAGTGAGGTAAATTGCCTTTCTCCCCACCGCATATGCCTCCTCTGCTTATGCCACTAGTGATGAACTCACTATGGCTATTCAACATCAAACTCAGAGTTTTTCTTACTATATATGCCGCTAAACGAAGCCCCAATCTTTATTTGTCAAACCCCAACCCCCTTATTAGTAGCCGAAGTAAAGGCCATCATGAGATGAAAGTCACTTGTCGTCTGTTCGCTCTCTGTTCAACACATTTTATCGATATTACCTTACTTGTCAAGTTTTGAATTTTATGAGCCCTTAGATTGTATCCCATAAGAAAATCTCTCTGATAAATATCTTGTCAATGATTTTATTTTAACATATTGATGTGTGGCTATAATTCATGGTTTAAAGCATTATATGCCTTACATTTTATGTGCTTTAATGATAAAAATACACGTCGTATGTGCATAATGGAGTCTATTTCATGTGTAGGTGAATTGGAGATGGAATCCGAGCTAAATGGATGCATAAACGTCAAAAATACACTCAAGAGTCAAAAAGGAGTGAACCCGGCTATAGCTGGGCGTTTGAGCTGTAAAGCCTGGTCATACCAGGCTTTAGCCGGGCATTTGGGCTATTAAGACTGGTAAGACCAGGCATTTGGGGGGGCGTTTGACCCATAACAGCAGACCTGGCCAGGCGTTAGCCAAGCGTTAAGCCTGTAACGCCTAGTCCCTAATCCGGCCCAGTCCGAGTTTTGAAGGTTTTAGGTGTTGCCCAGTTTGACTAGAAGTATCCTACACGTTTAGGGTTTGGCCCAAAACATATAAATAGACCCGAAAAACACAACTTTGAGACAGGTATGCCATTTTTGGAGAGAAGATACACACGGGATCATTAGGAAGCGAAGTATTTCTCAGTTTTCTTCATCTTATTCTAGTATTTTCAATTTATGGAACACTTGTGCAATTGTTTGATTATAGAATGACTGGCTAAACACCCATTGTTCTGGGGTTTTGGTTTAGCCATGAATATTGTTATTCGACATTAATTTAACCATGATTATAGTTCACTCAATATATGGTTTTTTCTTCATTTCTGTGTTTAATTGCTTAATTGTTTGGACAACAATTTGGTTCTATATACTATCTATGTTATGCTTGGGAAATCCGTATATAGATTAGAGAAGAATTGAAGAGAGCACGATCTTAACCCTTCAGGGGAGCGGATTTGTGGTTAGGATAGGAATATACCTAGTCACCGTGCTTAATTAAACATCGTAATCTTAGTGCATTCTAATAGATTAATTTCATAGGAATATAAGCGTCAATCTATTGGGAATAGGCGAGTAGTGCTTTGAGAGAAGGATATGGGAGCGTTTATCGATTAATTAGCAACCATGAGTGAATTATATGAAGGGGAGAGTTAATTAGAATGCAATACAAGTGTTGAATTGATCACAGCCCTGGAATATTTTCCTCTACTGAATACAAAACAACACTTTCGTACTTGATAATTAGTTATTCCATAGATTCGTAGTATAAATTAGTTACATTCCTAGATTTTATTTTGGCTTGATTTAATAACAATTAGAGTGATTCAGCAAGTAGTTTACACAAGTCACTGTGGGTTCGATATTCGATTTAACATTTTATTGCTTGCTACGACCACGTATACTTGCGTGGGCGTTTGGGACAAACAAGTTTTTGGCGCCGTTGTCGGGGACTTGAATATAGAATACTTTCTAGTTACTTGCTTTAATTGTTTATTTCATTGAGTCTAACGTCACGTGATTTTTGCTCTAATCTCAGGCACTTCGATTGAATGCGTAGGGTCAGAAGCCAGGACAGACTTGTCGGCTTTGACCCCGAACCTGAGAGAACATTTCACAGGAGGTTGCGAGAAGCAAGAGATACAGACAATATTCAGGACCTTATCCAATTTCCTGTGAACATGGCAGAGGAACAACACATGGTTTTTCAGGAGGTGGCAATGCCCAGTATTGCTAATGTTACCTCCAGCATCGTGAAACCCAGAATCATTGGCACTTCGAGCTGAAACAGAGCATGATCCAGCTACTTCATGCAAACGGGCAGTTTATGGGTCTTCCACACGAGGATCCTCAGCAGCACCTTCTGAACTTCTTGGAGATTAGTGATACTTATATCACTAACGGGGTCACGCCAGATTATGTGATGCTCACGCTTTTCCCATTCTCTCTATTGGGCGAAGCAAAGCGATGGCTGAAGGCAGAACCAGCTAATTCCATTACAACATGGAATGCTTTGGCGAGAAAAGCAAAGTTCTTCCCTTCGGGAAAGACTGCAAAGATCAGGAGTGAGATAGTCTCCTTTAAACAGAAAACGGCTGAATCTTTATATTCAGCATGGGAAAGGTTCAAGGGGCTACTCAGAGATTTCCCTCATCACAATCAGACAAACGAGGTGTTAGTTCACACATTCATTGAAGGGATCCATCCGCAAACAAAAATTGTGGTAGATGCAGCACCCGGAGGTTAGGTGTTGGAGAAGAATTATGATGAAATATTTGCATTAGTGAATAAATTCTCCAAAAGCAATCCAGACTGGCAAAGTGAGATGGGGAGAAATGTGGTTCAACAGTCCCCAGGGGTTCTTGAACTAGATGTGGTCTCAGCATTGTCAACTCAGATTTCCACATTGACTAACTAAGTAAATCAGATGAACCTGATCATTAACAAGCAACAATCTCAACTAGTGCAACATGCCCAACCAGTGCAACAGATTCAGGTATTTTGTAAGTCTGTAGAGAGGGTCATTCGAGTGATTTATGCTTAGTTAATCCAAAATCTGTCTGCTTTGTGGGTAACGCGAATAGGGGACAAGAAAATCAATATGGAAACACTTATAACCTCAACTGGAGAAACCACCAAAACTTCTGTTGGGGTGGAAATCAAAGCACTCAGAATCACTACAGGCATCCAACACCTTAATAGCAGTACAAACCACCTCAGGCTAAACAATCAGCAAGCGTTGAGGAGATTATCAAGAGAATGATCAACGACCAACTTGCTTTCAATCAGAAAATAATTGTTGTTTACCAAGCCCAGGCTGTAGCGATGAGAAATTTAAAACGCCAAGTGGGGCAACTCGCCAGCTCTCAAAATACCCGACCAACGGGGGATCTTCCAAGTGACACTGAAGCTAATCCTAAAGCATCTATTAATGCTATATCATTGAGGAATGGGAAGTAATTGGAAGAATTCCAGTCCAAAAAGAGAAAGCATGTAACTTTTAATGAGAAACCAGCCACTATTGAATCAACATCAGACAACCCGAAAGAATCAGATAAGCCAGCAAAGGAGGCGGTGGTTGAGCAACCCCCACCATTTGTTGCGAGGCCACCTCCTCCATTCCTTCAAAGGTTGCAAAAGGTGAAAGATAATACAGCATACAAAAAGTTTCTTGACCTCTTGAAGCAGGTAAAAATCAATATTCCATTTGTAGACATTCTGCAGGAGGTGCCTAAATATACTAAATACATCAAGGACATATTGTCCTATAAACGAAGGCTGACTGAGTTCGAAACCGTGGCGCTCACTGAGGAAGTTAGCTCAAGAATTCAAAGCAGAAAAACCTCAAAAATTAAAAGATCCGGGTAGTTTTACTATCCAAATCTCCATTGGTAAGCATGCAGTCGGGCGAGCTTTGTGCGATCTTCGGGAAAGCATTAATTTGATGCTGCTATCTGTGTTCAAGCAGTTGGGGTTGGGTGAGCCATGACCAATAACAGTGATTTTACAATTGGCTGATCACTCCCTTGCTCATACTGAAGGAGTAACTGAAGATGTACTGGTTCAGGTGGGCTCTTTCATATTCCCAGTTGATTTCATTATCTTGGACTATGAGCCTGATAAGGAAGTCCCATTTATTTTGGGGCGTCTCTTCCTAGCTACGGGCCGAGCTATCATTGATGTGTGTGAAGGGAAAATGACGATGCGAGTTGGTGATCGAGTGGAGGTGTTTAATGTTTATAAGGCACTCAAGTTACCTGTCCACTATGAAGATCTATCCATGGTTACTGTAGTGGAAAGAAAATCGGCGTCAATGGTTCCCTACATGAGTCTTGTTGACCCTCTTGAGCGAGTGTTGGTTGGGGATGAAGAAGACTATGGGATGAAACAAGGGGAGACATTGAGAAATTTCTTGAAGTATCTTGTAGTTACCTCCACGGGCTAAGAAAATTTGAAGAGTTGAATAAGCCTGTTACTCTAACCCCTCCTAAGACATCTATTGAAGAGGCTCCAAAGCTGGAACTCAAACCTCTTCCAGCAAATTTACGCTATGCTTATTTGGGGAACTCTGAGACATTGCCCGTGATCATCTCATCCATCCTGTCCAATACAAAAGAACAAAAATTGCTTAGGGTACCTCGTGAGCACAAAAAGGCGATTGGATGGACCATTGCAGATATTAAGGGAATCAGCCCATCGTTTTGCATGCATAAAATCTTTTTGGAAGATAGACATCGCTCGAGTGTTGAGAAGCAAAGGAGGCTGAATCCCATCGTGAATGAAGTAGTGAAGAAAGAAGTCATAAAATTGCTGGATGCAGGTGTCATTTTTCCTATTTCTGACAGCAATGGGTGAGCCCGGTTCAATGTGTACCCAAAAAGGGAGGGATGACCGTGACTGAGAATGAGAAGAATGAGCTAATTCCTACCTGTACTTTTACGGGTTGGGGAGTTTGCATTGATTATCGAAGGCTCAACAAATCAACCCGCAAGGATCATTTTCCACTCCCCTTCATTGATCAAATGTTGGACAGATAGCAGGCCATGAATATTATTGCTTTCTGGATGGGTATTCAGGTTACAATCAAATTTTCATAAGCCCAGAGGATCAGGAGAAGAACAAGTTTACTTGCCCTTATGGCACCATCGCCTTCAAGTGAATGTCATTTGGTCTTTGCAATGCACCATCCACATTCAAGAGATGTATGATGGCTATTTTCAGTGACATGGTGGAAAAATTCGTAGAGGTGTTCATGGATGACTTCTCAGTCTTTGGGTCAACTTATGATGATTGTTTGAAAATCTGAGCATGGGGTTAGCCCGCTGTGAAGAAACGAATCTGGTGTTAAATTGGGAGAAGTGTCCCTTTATGGTGCAGGAAGGCATCATTTTGGGTCATAGAGTATCTAAAAGTGGCATCGAAGTTGATAAGGCAAAAATGGAGGCAGTTGAAAAACTACCTCCACCAATTTCAGTGAAGGGCGCCCTGAGTTTCTTGGGACACGCATGATTTTATAGGCTCTTTATTAAAGATTTTTCTAAAATTGCTACTCCTTTGTGCAGGTTGCTAGAAAAAGATGGCAAGTTAAATTTTGATGCACCCTGCCTGAAGGAATTTGAGGAGCTCAAAAAGAAATTGGTAGTTGCCCCCATAATTGTTGCACCTTATTGGTCAGTACCATTTGAACTTATGTGTGATGCAAGCGACCATGCAATTGGGGAAGTGCTGGGCCAAAGGCCAAAGGAAAGACAAAGTGTTTTGTTCCATCTACTATGCGAGTAAGGCCCTTGATGATGCACAACAGAATTACACCACCACTAAGAAGGAGCCGTTAGCTGTGGTGTGGGGCTTTGAAAAATTCCGGGCATACTTGGTGGGAACAAAAGTTATAGTCCACACAGATCACGCAGCAATCAGGTATTTATTTACAAAGAAAGAATCTAAAGCTAGATTGATGCGCTTGGTTTTATTGTTGCGGGACATTGATGTGGAGATAAGAGACCGAAAAGGCACTGATAACCAAGTAGCTGACCATCTGTCGAGACTGGAAAATCATGATCATGTGGAGGAGGGTGGAGATATAAAAGATGTTTTTCCTGATGAGCAACTTTTTGCTATAATCCAAGACCCTCCTCTATGGTATGCTGATTAAGTTAATTATCTGGTGAGTGGGGTACTTCCTCCGGAAATAGAATATGAAGCAAGAAAGAGGTTCTTACACGGTGTGAAGTTTCACTACTGGGATGAGCCCTACTTGTACAAAGAATGTGGTGATTAGTTAATGAGCAAATGTATTCCTGATAAAGAATATGAACTTCTGTTGTATTATTGTCATGCATCACCATATGGGGGCCATCATGGTGGCGATAGAACATCGGCGAAAGTGCTACAATCTGGGTTTTTTTTTGGCCAACGTTATTCAAAGATGCCCACGCATTTGTTTAAAAGTGTGACCAGTGCCAGAGAATAGGAACAATAACAAGGAAGCACGAGATGCCTTTGAATAATATTCTGGAGGTAGAGATTTTTGATGTATGGGGGATAGACTTTATGGTTCCATTCCCATCATCTATGGGAAACAATTAAATTTTGCTGGCAGTTGACTACGTGACGAAATAGTGGAGGAAATTTCATTGCCGACGAATGATGTCATGGTTGTCGCTGTGTTTGTGAAGAAGAATATATTCTCCAGATTTGGTACTCCACGTGCCTTGATTAGTGATGAAGGAACCCACTTTTGCAATTGCTTGTTGAATAACATTTTAGCTAAATATGGGGTCCATCATCGAGTTGCAAATACATATCACCCTCAAACAAGTGGACAAATAGAGGTATCCAACAGAGGCATTAAGCAAGTATTAGAGAAAACGGTGAATGTGAAGAGGAAAGATTGGGATGCTAAGTTAGATGATGCTTTATGGGTATACACAACAACGTACGAAACACAAATTGGGGAATCACCGTACAAGATGGTCTATGGGAAGGCATGTCACTTTCCCGTAGAGCTTGAACATAAGGCATATTGGGCCATCAAGAAGATAAAAATGAACCTTGAAGCCGCGGGTGAGAAAAGATTGTTGCAGTTGGATGAATTGGATAGGTTCAGGTTGCACTCATACGAAAATGCCAAACTTTACAAAGAAAATACCAAGAGATGGCATGACAAACATATAAAGTCGCGTCATTTTGAGCCAGGCCAACAACTATTATTATTCAATTCTAGGCTAAGACTGTTTCCCGGAAAGCTGAAATCGAGATGGTCAGGCCCGTTTGAGATAGTGAGAGTCACCCCATATGGTGCACTTGAGTTGCGAGCTATACATGGTGAAAGAAAATTTTTAGTGAATGGACATAGAGTCAAACACTATTGGGGTGGTATCATAAATCGTGAGAAGACCAAGGTCGTGCTCGCTGATTAGTGAGGCGAGATTCTGCGTCATGCCACGACGTTAAATCAGGCGCTTATTGGGAGGCAACCCAAGTTTTATTCGCTTTCAGAGTTAACTTCTTAATTTTTTTAGGAATAGATAGAGTTTGAAAATTTTGTCCAATTCATAAGTTCAAAGGGGAGGCATGTAGTGATTCAAGCGTTTGCTCGAAGGAGCATGAAAATCAAAACTAATGGAAAGGATGACGACACGGCTTGATCAGGGAGTTTCTTGCACCTTACTTTTATTTCTTGTTTTGTCTATATGTGATGCACTGAGAAAATTGCATGATTTAAATGTGGGGTGTTGTACATATTTGTTGTGGTTTGTTGTGTTTATTGTGTTCTCTTGTTAGTAGTTTTAGTTGTTCATGTTAGTAAGTTATTTTTCTTTTAAGTTTTTGTAGATTTTTCTAATTAGTCTTTTTATTTTAGAAAAAAAATTAGAAATATGTTGACTTTTCCCAACGATGGATCTCCTAGACAGTTTTATTGAGGGAAGTAAGTCTAAAGAAAATACCAAAAAGATTTTTATTTTAGGTAGTGTAGTAATTCCCCCTTGGTTTTTCTTTGGACCGCGATTCTTTTCCAATGTTTTTTTTAATTGAAACGGGTGTAGGCAGTTTGTTTTTTAATTTTAGGAGTAGGAACCACAGGGTTGAGAAATTAATCCCAGCAATATCTCGGAACTTTGTGATGCCTTGAGAATAGTCAGTAGTCTAGTTGTGACGCTTAGGCTCAATTTTTGAATCTAGGATAAATACCTTAAATCGTGGATTCTTAAGTTTGCTTAACTTCTTTGACTGGAGTGTCGTGATAGATCCAATCCTGAGTGAGTTATGTGCCATATGTGTGTGAGGTTTGTATCTTATTCTATGCATTGCATTTGATGTCTAGAACTTGCCCCGTGTGTGTGCAAAGTGAAATAGTATTTTTGTTCAGTCTTGGAAGTGATATAAGCATTTCTTTGTTGAGCCAGTTGTGTAGATTTTAACCGCCTAATTGTTATGTACCGTAGTTAACCCCGTTGATCCTATAATCATGTTTCTTTGGTAACCAGATTACAAGACATACCCCTTTGTTTCAATAGATCATATATTTGAACCTTGTCACTTCTCGTAAGCACTGGAATGTGATGAAATATAGAAAAGTAAAGTGTGGGGTGGTAGGTTGGTTTTTGAGGGGAACAATTGAAATAAGGAGAAAGATGCACTGTTTTGAAAAAGTAAGAGTCACTTAGAAAAGAAAAAAAAGAAAAAGGAAAAGTAGTTGTATTGTTGTGAATATATATATATATATATTTATCACTTGACAAGTGGTGACTCTTAATGTAATTGTGCTTAAAGAAATATGGGGTAATACACATTGAGGTGAAGGTGGAGTTTGGCTTAATATAAGTTTTAGGTTGAATGCTAAAGTATATTTATTAAAGTGCTTCGAGAGGTGTAGTCAATCTTATATCTAAATGTATCCTACCTGTCCCACAGTCTACATTACAACCAAATAAAGTCCTACTTGATCCTAGACTGAATAAGCTCAATTAGTAGAGTAGTACACTACGGGAAAACCTATGGTGAATCTTTTGTGGCATATGAATATTATTTCTGAGAGTGAGTGAATTATTTCTATCTTGAGTTCCTAAGTGTTCTTAAATTTCATTGTGTGTGGAACTAGCTCTTTGATTTGGTGAGGGAACATGAGTCATGAAGGAAAGGTAATGTTGTTGACCTCTATGTTAGAGTAGTGAGTAGATTGGGAATAAAGTAAGGTATATGTGAGTCGATTATTGAGGCGAGGATGTTACACCTCTATGTTTAAACTGTTTTAAAAATTCTTGGTATAACGTGTTAAGGGATTTGCTTAATAAGTTGTGTTCATGAGTGTAGTTCGATTGCTCGTGGACAAGCAAATGTTTAACTGTGGGGTGTTGATGTGTGGCTATAATTCATGGTTTAAAGCATTATGTTCCTTACATTTTATGTGCGTTAATGAGAAAAACACACGTCGTATGTGCATAATGGAGTCTATTTCATGTGTAGGTGAATTGGAGATGGAAGCCGAGCTAAATGGATGTATAAACATCAAAAATACGCTCAAGATTCAAAAAGAAGTGAACCCGGCTATAGATGGGCGTTGGAGATGTAAAGCCTGGTCATACCAAGCTATAGCCGGGCGTTTGGGATATAAAGCCTGGTAAGACCAGGCATTTGGGGGGCGTTTGACCCATAACGGCAGACCTGGCCAGGCGTTAGCCAGGCGTTTGACCTGTAACGCCGGGTCCCTGATCCGGCCAGTCCGATTTTTGAAGGTTTTAAGTGTTTCCCAGTTTGACTAGAAGTATCCTACATGTTTAGGGTTTGTCCCAAAATATATAGATACACCCGAAAAAACACAATTTGAGAGAGCCATGCCATTTTTGGAGAGAAGATACACACGGGATCATTAGGAAGCGAAGGATTTCTCAGTTTTCTTNTAGCATGAGTGGCTAAACACCCATTGTTCTGGGGTTGTGGTTTAGCCATGAATAATGTTATTCGACATTAATTTAACCTTGATTATAGTTCACTCAATATATGGTTTTTTCTTCATTTCTGTGTTTAATTGCTTAATTGTCTGGCCAACAATTTGGTTCTATATACTATCTATGTTATGCTTGGGAAAGCCGTATATATATTAGAGAAGTATTGAAGAGAGCGAGATCTTAACCCTTCAGGGGAGCGGATTTGTGGTTAGTATAGGAATATACCTAGTCACCGTGCTTAATTAAACATCGTAATCTTAGTGCATTCAATTAAGTTGCCTAAATCTCTTTCTTATTTGATGCTCTGTAGCTGCCTTCCTCACTTCGTCTTCGGCTTTCAAAGTTGTGAATTAAGATCCGAGTTGCCGCCAGGCGTAAAAGTCATATTGTCAACTAGGGAAATTGGCACAACCAGGCATCTCAAACATTGATAAGGGATGAATCATGCTTTCATTAGGATGATATTCCTTTCGTCCGAATGGCAAGGCTTGCTATTTTCCTGAAGTACACTCGCATCTGTGTATCTATGTCATAGTTGCTTGGAAGGAAGGTCTCAGATGTAACTTCGACATGTAAGAGGTTTTCTTTCCTTTATCTATGTCATACTTGGGATTCACTGACAGCCAATTCCAAATAGATCCTCCCTCCCCCTCGCTCCGCTTCGTTTCGCTCATTTTCTCTTTCCTTCTACTTGCAAAACAAGTTATGAGATTGGTTTTGTGTGCGTTAGAGGTCATCAAACCTGTGACATAGATAAGATTTACGTTCATGCAGTTGGAAAGCCTAAGATCACTTTTTGCCTTGCTGCTCTTGCTTCTCTAGCTACTGCTACTGCTTCGGCTAAGGCTTTCTTTCTGCTTTGACTTGCCTTCCTTATCTTTCAATCTGGACTTGCGTGTGTTCCGCATATGACTATTTTGAGTGATTGCTGCTATCTAGCTTGAGTTAGACTAGCATAGAAGGATCTTATGCCACTGGTGACCAGCTTGTCTATCTAGTATCTAGTACTAGGACTAGTAGAGTAGAGGCACTACTGGGCGGGGCTTCCTCCATCACAGCTTCTCGCTTAGCTAACTGCTAGACAAGGATGAAAATCAACTCCTTATATAGAATACAGATCGACACATTCAATGAAGCAGCCAGTACGGCAGACAAGCTACTTTCTTATTCTAGGACTAGAAAATCCTCTATCTATTGGCATACCCGTACCGGCAGTTAGACTAGCATTCTCTCCCCGATCAATCGCAGTAACTGGCTGTAAGAGAGTTGGATGTCTACTATCTATGTCATGCCTTGGCAGGTGAATATGAGAGAGAGGCTGTAAGTGCATTCTCTCATTCTCGATATTCTGGAAAGCACTCTTTGAGCATGCTAATAGAATGATTAACACTCACATCTCTCTCATTTCCAGTGATTTCGCTACAGTTTACTAGTGTGTTTCTAGACTAAGACTACGGCATTGAAGAAGCAACCTCACTCTCATTCTAGGAACCAGGGAAGGCATTCTATTCGGTAATGAAGTTAGAAGTTTCCGGCTTGCTTTCTCTCTTATCTTGCAGTTGGCAGTCTCAGTTCACCCTATTATGGGCCTTCTCTTCTATTCTATCTGCTTATTGGATTGGTAGGTAGATTCTTTCTTCTAGGCTTATGATTGAGCTTTAAGGTAATAGGAGAGAAGGCAATCGACGGATAACTGGTAAATAAAGCTACAGACTGGGTTCTCACTCTAAGCCAGTACCAGTAATTTGGAAAAACGATAGACATCTAGCGCATTCACTCATTTTTTCATTCTGATAGGCCAACTCAAAGAGGGAATTGCAAGGGGCGTTAGCGGTATTTTTTGCTTTTCCTGCTACTGATAAGAGACAGTCGCTGTCATTCTTCGCTTCGTTCGAGAATCAAATGCACATGAATAGGCTATTCCTTACGCCTTCAAGGAGGAAGCAGCTTTTTTCCAAAATTCCCAAGAAAATGAAATGAACTTCTTTTCGTAAGGCAAGAAAGTCGCCTAAGGAAATTAGAAGTCTATGCACACTAGCCGAATCTTTGGGGAAGGATGGTGGTGCAAATTTTCCTTTTCCCTTCTCCTTTCTAAAGCAAAAAACAAATGTCATCATTCTAATCGTGACTTGAAAAAAGAAAGAAGAGAAGGAAATTGGAGTTGGCGCCCACGTAACGGAATGCTTGCTTAACAAGCCATCCTGGCTTTTCGCTCCTTTCCTTAGAGTCAAGTGGCTTTCACTCCTCCAATTCTATTATTATTGAGTTGACTTATTATTATAAAAATTACTCACTATCCAAATGAAAGACGATCGATTATCTACCCAAGAAGATAGAGAGTCCCATATACGAGAAAAGGTCACAAATAGAGTTGAACCAAGTAACATTGCAAAGGTATAATGATAGTAGGGTCGGAATATCCCTGCCCTCCGAACCGGACGTGAGGGTCTCCCCTCATCAGACTCTCTGCATGGGAATCTCCACTCATTGCTTCCTCTAATATGATTGTTGTTTAAAAGAGATCTCATAGGCTCGCTCGGGAAGGCTTCTATACCATACCTTTTGACTTAACTATATTGTTGTAGTCACTAGACTCACTATAGTAGTCTGTCTGGATGTTCTTGCTGAAATCATTACTCTTTATTCTCCCGTGCTCTAGCAATTTTGCTCCCAAGACCACTACCATGTAGTTAGATAGGGATAATCAGTCCGTAGTGACGGGAATCTAGGAATGGATGGGGATCCCTATCAATAGAAAAAGTATATCTAATTAGAGTTTTCTCCCTTTATCTCACTCAATAGATCTATCTGGTCTGATACAACACAGTATAATATGAGATGATGGAATGCAATGGGATAGATGGTAGATGGCTTGCTTTCACCCAAAAGCGATGATTCATTTGTCCCCTTGACCTCGTGGTATACAACCGAAACGACTCCCGCTAGATAGCCGCCCTTTTCTCTCTTTTTACAGCCTCGTAGACGGACAAAAGAAGGGAAGTTATATAACGGGGCAGTGAAGGCTCGCGAAGTACACATCATGCAGCAAGAAAGAGCTTCTCAGCCCGCTAACCTTTCTCTTTTTTTATAATACTTCTTTTTATAATCATGTAAGCTTTGAAGCTGGCTGATCTGCTATGCTATACTAGTTCTAGGGCGCTAGCGCTTGACTAATATAATAGAAATTAAAGGGACTCTATTATGATCTTACGAATCTAAAGATCTCAAAATGGAAGAACGAGCTATTTTGCTCACCCCTATCTCTAAAGGGGCGTAAGTAGTTCACTCGTTAAGAGATGGGATTCATTCACTTCCATTCTTGCTAACACTACAAAAAGCTTTGATCTTAACGCCCCTACTACTGCTGTGCAGCCTTTCCTCGGGTTTGTAGAGTCGGGTTTCCCGTTTACCCACAACGGAGGAGCCGCCCCCACCAGGCAGGCGGCCATGGGTCATAACGCACTCTTCACAAAATAAATCCACTTTGAAGTTGACTTATTCGCTCGGCCAATCGTCAGAATCTGTACGAGATACCATAAGTGCCGAATATCTTAATAGCACCTTTGTCTAAAGCTTCGAAAGAGACTTTATATCTGAAACGCATGAACGATCTGACTAGAAAGTCATTCAAAACTTGATCGAAAAATTGGCGTTTATTGAAGAAACTATAGAGTCGATTACTAATAGTACTAGTTTGAAAGGCTCGTTGGAATTGATCCGCTAGAGATTCACATTATACGCAACATAAACACCTAAAGTACAAAAAGGAATAGGGATTAGTTTGGTAATGGTTGGAGCAGCAAACTCATATTAGGCAAGAATCTCATTTTTTGGTAGTACGAAGGAGGAACTGGCCCAAAAATTGGATGGGGTCAAGACGTTGTCGGGCGCCAGCGGATGACTCAAGTGCCCCCCGAACCGCGCGAAATGGTTGCCTATTACACGGTCCACTAACTC
This sequence comes from Nicotiana paniculata, assembly GCA_005239505.1. Classification (NCBI taxonomy): domain Eukaryota; kingdom Viridiplantae; phylum Streptophyta; class Magnoliopsida; order Solanales; family Solanaceae; genus Nicotiana; species Nicotiana paniculata. The sequence goes on along the minus strand of ML361782.1, from coordinate 61,560 downwards.
TGCCTGGGGTGTGGGTACCTATTATTCATCGGGTAATTTGTCCGCGTACTCCTAGAAAATAGAAAAGATTCTTTCTTTCTACTCTCTCGAGGAGAATTTAAAGGGAATGTGATCCCTTCTATTGTTATGAAATAATTGAAGTTCATTTATTCTTTCAAGGAGAGCTTTAGCAAAACCAACTTTTCCTCATCTAAGGCCAAGGGGAAATAAAGATGTCAAACATAGCATCGGAAAGGGTCGTCTTTCGCCTGATATTAAAGAAGTATCTTAACTCTTTGTTTAATTTTGGAGCGTAGACATTCCGGTACAACTTGTTTATCCGGTAGATTTAGTGCCATTTTCCATTCATCAGGCTTGGGAGAGGAGGTAGACGCTCCTCCACCCGAATCCTTTCCTGCGCAGTCTACCTTTTCTAACAACAATTCATCAAAGAAAAAAGAGAAGGAAATCAAAAGAGAAGAATCCAAACGCTTTCCATAATAGGTACACGAAAAATGTCTGCATTATTTTTATAGTAGAAATGCCATAAAGTGCGACCCAGGATCCATCATACGAAAAACAAAAGGAAAATAAGTAAGCACACGAAATCCTGATGCATTTCTAACTCCAACTCGAAAAATAAATAATTATACAATAGAAAACACCATCTAAAGAGCTTTATCTCTATCATAACCGCTAAAATAGTTGGAAAAACGATCGCTGAAAATTTAAGTAAAAAGGGAAGTGATGTTTAGCTTAAAGTGTATATATTTCTATGTATATCACCTCATAATTTACTTTTTTCGTGAGTTTTAGATGTTAAATGTGAAGATTTATATTAATTTGAAGTGTTTTTATGTGTAGGAATTATTCGGGAATAATTGCGGGCGAAACACGCGAAATTAGAGCGAAAACGCAAAAACCGGGAAATCGGCGATTTTGGGTGCCACAGGCAGGGCTGGGCGCCACCTGTGGCACTGGAGCCAGAAAAACTATGAGGGGCAGCGCCTTGGTGGGCGTCCGGCGCTAGCCAGGGCGTCGGTGACGAGAATTTTTCCTATTTTTCCCGGGACACGGTTATTTCGGCCCTAAACCTACCCAACACGCATAAAAGCAAGTCTAAGCTTACTTTTGAGGGATTCGATGCCACTTTGGAGGAACAATACACAAGAATTGCTAGGGAGCGAAGGACTATCAGTTTTCTTCATCTTTTTCTAGTATTTACAATTAATTCAACACTTATGCAACTGTTTTATTTTAGCATGAGTAGCTAAACACCCATTGTTCTGGGGTTGTGATTTAGCCATGAATATTGTTATTCAACATTATTTTAACCTTGATTATAGTGCACTCAATATATGGTTTTTTCTTCAATTCTGTGTTTAATTGCTTAATTGTCTTGCCAGCAGTTAGGTTCTATATACTATCTATGTTATGCTTGGGAAAGCCGTATATAGATTAGAGAAAAATTGAAGAGAGCGCGATCTTAACCCTTCAGGGGAGCGGATTTGTGGTTAGGATAGGAATATACCGAGACACCGTGCTTAATTAAATATCATAATCTTAGTGCGTTCTAATAGATTAATTTCATAGGAATATAGGTGTTAATCTATTGAGAATAGGCAAGTAGTGCTTCGGGAGAAGGCTATGAGAGCATTTATCGAGTGTGATCGCATACTTAGCTCCGCGATTGCATAGCACCTTTTGTCCAGTTGTAATTTTTCTCCTATGCGGTCGCATCTCTGTGTCCGCGATCGCAGTGCACAAATAACTGGGCAGGCATATTATATTCAAAAAATCGGGGGTTTCACCATTTTAAACATATTTTGACTTCTAGAGCTCGGTTTTGAGCGAGTCCTTGAGAGATTTTCACACAAATCGAATGGGTAAGTGCTTCCACTAGAATTGAATATGTTTCATGAATTTGTTTTATGATTTAATTGTGTTTTGGGTTGAGGGGATTGTGGGTTTTGAAAGAAAACTTCAAAAATAAAAATTCATGATTTGAATGACCAAATGTTATCGGAATTGGATAAATTTAGTATGGGTGAACTCGTATCAGAATGGGTAATCGGAATTCGTAAAACTCGTCGAGTTTCGAGGTGCGGGCCCGGGGGTCGACTTTTGGGTCGATTTTTATAAATTTTCAAAGATTGAAACTTTATTATTTGGAATCATTCCTTATACGTTTTATATGTATTTTGAAGTTGTTTTAGTTGATTTTGAGCCGACCGGAGGCCTTCCCACCCGAGAAGTCTATTTTTTACTACTGGTTTGTCGTATTTGAGGTAAGTATCTTGCCTAACCTTGTGTGGGGGAACTACCCCTTAGTATTGAGTCTTCTATGTTGATTCTAGTCCGTGTACGTGAGGTGACGAGTGTATACTCGAACTTATTTGCAAATAGACTGCCCTTAGGGATTTTTGGGTCCTTATGTACCCCGTAAGTGAATTGAACTTGTTATATCTGAATTATTGATTCCTAGTCTCATCTCCTCTTGTTCAAGTTAGAAGTACTTGCCTTGCATTCCTTGTTTCTTATATGATATTAATTGACTTCCTACCATTATGATATGTCTTCCTTCACATCTTGCCTATTTACTGAGCATTGTTCACACTGAGTTTATTCGGTGAAGCTAATTGTCTAATTGAGATTGGTTATAGCTGATTCCCTTGTCAAGATGATTTGGTTTCTTGGTTGCAAACTTGAATGTATAGAATCGTTGCTATATTTTTCGTGTCTTCCCTTCGTTATGTTGTTCTCTCTTTGTGCTTGGCATTCCTCTCAGTGGCTACTTCTTATGAGCGAGTTGTTACCATTTTTGTGATTTAAGTCTTCGTATTGATTTGCTCATTGCACCTTGTATTCAGCCTTGTTTGCTTTCGCACCGGTTGTGGCAATATATATTTGTTCTGTCGCATTCTGGGTTTTTTTCTCAGTGACTGTATTGCATATTTAAATTGGGACTACGGACATAGATCCGGGAGCTTTACCTCTGTATTGCATCACATATTTAAATTGGGACTACGGACAGATATCCGGGAGCTTTCCCCCTGTACTGCATCACATATTTAAATTCGGGCTACGGACAGAGATTGTATCGCATATTTAAATTGGGACTACGGACAGAGATCCGGGAACTTTCCCCCTATACTGCATTGCATGACAAATTCTGAGTGGCGGACTGAGTTCCGGTAGTTTTATTATTGAGGAGATTTGAATCGAAAGATATAAATATACATATTGAAAAGTATAGTTGAAATGCAATTATCTCCAGGAAAAGTTATGTCTAAAGGACTTCTTTTCGAAAGTATATTCGAAAAATATTTGTCTTGCAGAATGATGACATTTGAAAGAGCAGTACTTGGGAAAATATAAGTTGAACATCACGTGTTTTGATGATATTTGAAAGTGCAGTAATTGGGAAAATATATTTTGAACATCATGTATTTTAATGATATTTGAAAGAGCAGTACTTGGGAAAATATATTTCAACATCACGTATTTTGATGATACTTGGGAACATCATTTATTCGATCATATCGTTAATTTCATTGAGAAATCTTTAGATAGATATTTTGGTTCGGTCATTTATACATCTATGCCTTTTTACTTATTAGACAGGTGGTGTCTTGACTAGTCCTCGTCACTACTTCACCGAGGTTAGTCTTGATACTTACTAGGCACCGTTGTGGTGTGTTCATACTACACTTCTGCACATTTTTGTGTGCAGCTTCATGTTATTGTTGTTGGTAGCTGCGCAGATCGTTGCTCAAGAGACTCAAGGTAACCTGCCGATGCATTCGCAGGCTTCGGAGTCACCTTCCTTCTTTATTTCTATTCTATTGTACTTACTTATTCCTAGACTATTGTACATAGATTTGATAGAAAGATTTTGTAGAGCTTATGACTTGTATTTATCGCGTTTTGAAAAATTGTAAACTTTGTCAAGAATTCTATTTCGAAATTTTTAAAATTCCTTTATTATTGTTGTTGTTCAGTGTAAATGTTAGGCTCACCTAGTCACGATACCCAACGGAGGGAAATTCGGGTCGTGAAAATTAATGATATTATTAATCATTAATGCTCAATCATTAAGAAGAGTAGACGTTATATTAAGAAATTCCCAATAAAAGAGAGTAAAATCTCACTTGTATAGACATGTTCGAACCACTACTAAAATATAATTACTTTTACGTGATCTTATTGATTTCTTATTTACAAGTCTAGTTCTTATTATTCGGTTATCAGAAGCCGGAGTACTTCTTAAAATATCTTTGACTAAGAATCTAATTCTTTGGTTAAACAAATTAGTTTCGTTATCGGAAACCTGATAGTCTTTGTTTTTTCTCGAATCACCTTTATCGAATCATGTCGAATACCAATGACAACAACCAACAAACAACTGGAACCCCAGTTCCATCGCCTCAGGGATCCCCACGAGGTTCAAGGGACAACTCCCCAGAAAGATCTACAACTCACAACAATGATCAAATTGGAAACGAGCAAACATGAGAACAAGACCCTGTGAAGCAGATGGTTGGTGAATATGTGAGTGAAGCTCTTCAAGCTTTCATGAGGGGGATACCAACTGTGTCATCTACGCCTCCTCCAAACAACATCGCGACTGTAGAAAATCCACAATCTGGACTAGCAAATTCAGGAAGTAGAGGCACTCTAAATGAATCACTTGAAGGAAGACCAGGTATGTCTAATAATTTATATTTACAATCTTTAATACTAACCTTGCAAGAAAAAGGTGAAGGAACAAAATGATCGCATCAAGCAAATTCCTGGAGTAACACATGTCATCAAGGGTATTGATATTGATAAATACTCTCAACAACCCTGGAAGCCAAGTGCAGTACCTTTGCCGATTCCCAAGAAATTTAAAATGCCTGACATACCAAAGTACGATGGGGCAACTGATCTACGTGATCATGTTACTGCTTTCACCACAGGAGTAAAAGGCAATGACCTGACTAAGAAAGAAATTGAATCTGTGTTGGTCAAAAAGTTTGGAGAGACACTCACCAAAGGAGCATTAACATGGTATTCTCTCTTGCTGAGCTTGCAGATTTTTTCATAAAAGCACATTCCGGTGCGCAAAAAGTGAAAAAGAGAGTATAGAAGACATATTCAAAATAAAACAGGGAGATACGGAGTTGCTTCGTGAATTCGTAGACAGGTTTCAACATGAAAGGATGCTTCTACCAAGAGTACCTGACAATTGAGCAGCTATGGTTTTTGCAAGTAATTTGAACGATAAAAGCTCTAAAGCCACGAGGAGACTCAAATAAATCTTCAGAGAGTTCCCAGCTACGACATGGAATGATGTTTATAATAGGTACAACACCAAATTATGAATTGTAGAAGATACTATTTGACAATCAAAAGCAGAAGGCATGATGAGTTCTAGACGCTCTGAATCAGAAAGGAGAACTGGAATAAATAGGAACGATCCGTACATGGGACCTTCGGGATTAGAGGATCTTTCCAAATCTAAAAACCCACGGTCTAATCACAAGTTGTCAAATAGAGATTCGAGCTCATCATCATCAATATCCAGAAAGGATCAAGATGAGCGAATTAGAGGTAATACAAGAATTGGAGATTACAATTTCAATGTAAGTACTTCCGAATTAATTACAGTATTAAGAAATATAGGTGATAGTTCGATGGCCCAAAGAAATGAGATCAAATCCAAACAGAAGGAACCCAGACTTCTGGTGTGAATTTCACAATGATCATGGGCACAAAACATCAGACTGCAGGTTATTACAAGGTGAGGTAGAACACTTATTAAAAGAAGGTTATCTAACAGAACTGTTTAGTGAAAAAAGTAAACAGGCATATATGAAGAATAGGCAGGAGACCCCAAAACTACCATCTCCAAAGAGAACTGTAAATGTGATAAATGGAGGAGAGGAGGTAAATGGCGTAACTTATACTTCAACAAGAAGGATGACCAAGTTCACAATGACCCACGGGAAACGGACTCGTGAGACTTTGGAGGCTAACAGCATCTCATTCGACGACTCAGATGCTGATGGATTACTGCTTCCACATAACGACGCACTGGTAATATCTCTAATTATATATGACACTAACGTGAAAAGAGTACTGATTGATCCAGGTAGCTCGATCAATATCATTTTGCTGAGGGTTGTGGAAGAGATGTTAATGGGGGACCGTGTAATTCCAAAATCACGTTCCTTGTCCGGATTCGACAACTCTACTATCAGAACAAAAAGAGAAATTGAGCTTAATACCTATGCAGAAGTCATCGTTCAAGGAAACGAAGTTTCAAGTTATAGATACAGATATGTCTTATAATGTAATCATGGGGAGACCATGGATACATGACATGGATGCAGTACCATCTACTCTGCATCAGGTAATCAAAATCCTTTCCAAATAGGGAATCCAGCAGATTCGAGTGATCAACAGACTTCAAGAAACATCAAATCAGTGATGTATTCCAACAAAAAAAGAAATAGCGGAAGAATCAAAAGACGAGGGAGCAACTCGAACAGACACGGAAGAAAATGATAAAGACACGGTGAATCAAATCACTATAGATGTCGCATCAAGACATACGGGCATGGATTCCATACCTGATGTTATTCAAGAACCATAAGAGAATGAAAATATCAAGACAATGACTGAGGAGCTCGAAGCTGTTCCACTTTTCGAGCTTAAGCCTGAGCAAAAAATCCACATAGGAGCAAGGCTAAGCCCGACCAGAAGAGGTAAGTTAATTGAATATTTAAAAGTTAAAGCAGATAGTTTTTCTTGGTCCCATTTAGATATGACAGGTATACCCCCAGAAGTGATGACTCATAAACTAAATGAAGATCCATCCTTCGTACCTGTCAAGCAAAATAAAAGAAAGAAGGGAGTGTTCAAGAATCAAGTGATCGATGAAGAGAGGGACTTATTGTTTTACAAAGTCATGTCTTTTGGCTTGAAAAGTGCTGGAGCCACGTATCAAAGGCTAGTGACCAAGATGTTCCAGGAACATCTGGGGAAAACAATGGATGTGTACATTTATGACATGTTGGTAAAGTCAACGCAGGAAGAAGATCATTTCAAACATCTCTCAACTACTTTCGATATCCTCCGCAGGTATAACATGAAATAAAATAAATAAAAATGCGCCTTTGGCATCGAATCAGGTAAATTTTTGGGTTTTCTCGTATCAAACAAAGGCATTGAGGTAAATCCTGATCAAATTAAAGTTATTGAAGAAATACCTAATATACTCATGAGCAAAAAAGAAATGCAAATATTAACAAGTAGGATTGCAGCTTTAGGAAGATTCATCTCCAGATCTTCAGAGAAGAGTTTTAAATTCTTCTCAGTACTAAAGAAGCAGAATCAGTTCGAATGGACTGAAGAATGTCAACAAGCTCTTAAAGGCTTGAAGTCTTCTCAATCAAATCTCTCACTACTGTCTAAACCAAAGGAAGGGGAAAGGTTATACATTTATCTTGTTGTTGCAGAAATAGCCGTAAGTGCAGTCCTGGTAAGGGAGGACAAAGGTAAGAAATCTCCTATCTACTATGTAAGTAAGTCCTTACTAGATGCTGAAACTAGATATCCTCATCTAGAAAAATTAGCCTTGGCTCTAATCATGGCAGCTAGAAAGTTAAGACCATACTTTTAGTGTCACCCAATTAATGTTGTAACTTCGTATCCTTTGAGAAATATTTTGCATAAGCAAGAATTAACAGGTAGACTAGCTAAATGGGCAATAGAACTAAGCAAATATGACATAGTCTATCAACGTAGGACTGTAATAAAGTCTCAGGTTTTAGCCAATTTTTTCACAGATTTTAACACTAGCATAATTCCTGAAGTAGAAAAAGAATTACAAATCTTTACCGGGGCTAATCTAGGAATATGGACTCTATTCACCGACAGCTCTTCTAATATTAAAGGAGCGGGGTTGGGAATTGTTTTGATACCACCTTTGGGTGAAAAGATAAGGCAAGCTATTAAATGTTATGCCATCACTAACAATGAAGAAGAGTACGAAGCTGTCATTGCAGGACTCGAATTAGCACGAGAACTCTCAATTGAGCAGATCATGATCAAAAGTGACTCTCAGCTAGTGGTGAACCAGATGCAGAGGACTTATACTGCTAGACAGACTCGAATGCAAAAGTATCTGGAAAAGGAACGAGACCTGATGAGGCAATTCCAGTCATGGAAGATTATGCAAGTACCTAGAGAGGAAAATGCAGAAGTGGATGCGTTAGCTAATCTTGCAGCAGTTACCCATGTAACGAATAAAGACAATGCTATTGTGATATACTTATTTCATTAAGCAATTGACCAGGACAAGAATGAGGTAACATTTAATAATCTAACCTGGGATTGGAGAAACGAAATTGTAAAGTTTTTGCAGAATGGTACCGTGCATGAAGATAAGAAAGAAGCTCAAGCTCTTTGCCAAAAAGTTGGACGGTACTGCCTAGTTCGTGACACTCTATATCACAAAATGTTTAGAGGTCCCCTAGCAAGGTGACTTGAACCAAACTAAACTGAGTACGTGATGAAAGAAGTACACAAAGGATATTGTAGGAACCACACAGGTGCAAGGTCCTTAGTCAAAACCCTAATCAAAGTAGGGTACTATTGGCCTAAGATGGAAGAAGACGCTGAAGATTTCGTAGCTAAAGGCGATAAATGTCAGCGATATGCTAACAATATGCATCGACCCGCAGAATTACTACACCCGGTTGTATCACCTTGGCCATTTATGAAATGGGCAATAGATATAGTAGGACCTCTACCCCCAGCCAGAGGAAAGGTACGATTTTACTTGTATTAACAGATTATTTCTCAAAATGGGTGGAGGCAGATGCTTTTAAACAGGTGCGAGAAAAAGAAGTGAAAAGCTTCATATGGAGAAACATCATATGCCATTTTGGTGTACCAAAGCAAATTATATGTGACAATTACCCACAATTCATAGGCTCACAAATCACATAATTCTTCCAAAGCTGGCATATCAAACGAATCACTTCTTCACCATATCATCCTGTGGCAAACGGGCAAGTTGAATCAAAAAATAAAATCATTATTAATAATCTGAAGAAACGATTGAAAAAAGCTAAGGGAAATTGGCCTGAAGAACTATCGGCAGTATTATGGGCTTATAGAACTACTCCAAAGACAGCCATGGGAGAAACCCCATTCGCGCTTGTTTACGGCTCGGAAGCTCTAATACCAGTGGAAATTGGTGAACCGAGCATGGGATTCACAACAACAACAGAAGAAACAAATAATGACAAGTTGAGAACAAATCTGGATTTACTCGAGCAAAGGTGAGAAGCTGCTTTAATACGCATGGCAGCTCAAAAGCAATTCATGGAGCGACATTACAACAAAAAATCTCACCTTATATATTTCAAAATTGTGGACTTTGTCCTTAAGAAAGTTTTTCAATCAACAAAGGAGGCTAGAGCAGGAAAATTAAATCCAAATTGGGAAGGACCCTACAAAGTGCGTGGTATTGCTGGAAAAGGTGCTTATGAGCTAGAAACCTTGGATGGAATAATTTTACCAACAAGTTGGAATGTTGTTCACTTGAAAAAATATTACTTCTAAGGAAAAGGAATATCCACGGTCAGGTATCATTACGTTCAATTTTATTTAGTATAGTTATAATCATACCAAACATTTTAGATGATAGAGCAAAAAGCTAACCCATAACCAGATGATGATATTAGACGGGCATCTCAAAGGGTTAAGCAGTCATCATCTAAACTATATATCTTCGAGTCCCGTATGTTTTTCCTTTTCAGGAAAAGGACCACAAGAAAGGACAAGTGCTCGAGATTTCATTCTTCAAAGCTCAAACACTTGGGAGACTATACAGTATGGAAGAGGCAAAGAAGACTATCAAAAGAGTCAAAGATCAAGCCTGAAGATCAATTTTTCCCAACAAGCCTGATTCAGAAACCTACAAAGAACATACTCGTGAATGTAAACGAATGTTTAGGTTAAAGGAAGAATTTAGTTACGGGTAGAAATTCATACCCCCGTGTTTATTCAAAACCTGTTGTAAAAGAAAACAATTACGAAAGAGTCATAGACAATGCTCAAACAACATGTAAAATGTTATGAAAGCTCGAATAATATAAAGACTTTCTGCAAACATTATCCGGAAAAAACATGTGAATTCCTATCTCTCTTTTGTATGTTTACACCATTATGAAGTTGAGACATCTTCTTCATTAAATGTCGTTCATAAAAGGGCCCTGTTTTATAAATCGTGCTTATTTCAAAAAGACATGAAATACTGAAGCATTTTTAATGAAAAATTAAATACCAAGGGGTAAAACAAAAACCTGAATGTAAAGCATGCAAACACTTAAGAGTAAAATGAAAACTCGAAAAAACACAAGTCATGCTAAGAAATGTAAATATTAATATTATATAATGGTAATAACTACGTATTAACTTAGTTTAAACCAAATTTGTTTATACAAAGTTGCCCCTAAGTTGTCATTGGGGACTTACTAAACAAAACTTCACCCCCAAATGGGACTGGGGATAACCACCAATTGTTCCAAAGGAAAAAAAAAAAAAGGGGTTGCTAAACACTTTCACTAGACACTGGGGGATTATCTTCATCAGCGGGAGGAGCGGCTGGAGATGGCGAGGCTTGGGAAGCAGCTTCATCAGGCACGATCTCATCACCCATTGGAAATTCAACTCCAGGCGATGAAAATTTTTGAATTTGCCGAGACTTTTAAATCATCTCCTTGGTTTTGGCAATTTCAGCTTCTAAGTCAAAATTTTCTTGGCCCATTTCTGTCAATGCTTCAAGCCGGGCATTCAAATAAGCCCAACTCACATCAACAACTGCCTTATCCTCAAGAGCCTCGTAATCTTTCTCCCATTGTTCAATATCGGCACTCGGCTCATCTCTTTCAACCACGACAACATCATAAGAAGCCTACAAAGGGGCAAGAGATCTTTCAAGAAATTGAATCTTGTTTGAAGATTCACGGAGGTCCTCTTGGGTCTGAGTAAGTGATTGCACAAGTTCACCAGCATAAGCCTCCTTCTGGTCCAACAAAGCCTTCAAGCTTCTTAACTCTTCAGTAGCATGGGAAAGCTGCTTCGCAAAGGAAGACTCCAGGACGTTCTTATCCTTGCCTGCTTGACTTGATAAAGCCTTCTCGATGGCCAATTCCGCTGCAATTACTCTAATTTGCTGCTCCAAGGTACACTTCTCCTCCTCTACTGCCTCCATATCAAGCTGAAAACTCTCGAATTGCTCCTTCCAGTTATCAGCCTCGGTATGATAGTCATTCACTAATGTCTCCGTATGAACGATCATTTTCATCAATTTTGTACCAATAAGATTGATCTGCACAAAAAGAGAAGTTAGATACGGTAAAGGATATAAAAAAAAGGGAACGATATAAAGGATACCTTTAAGGACGAGTGTAAAATATATTCATCCAAGTTAAGGAGCTATGACTTTCCAACTTAGACTTCTCAACCGGGCCTATAAGAGGCTTCAACCACACATCCGCCTGGCCTGATTTCTTTAAGAGGTTGCCTCCTGCAGGAACCTCTACCATAATTTTCTTCATCTCCCAACTACTGGAAGATCCTACTTCGACAATAGAAGGCACGAAAGTAGGGGCAAATGAAGGATCCGCGGATGGAATAGGCAGGGGAGCAGAAACAGACGAAAGTTCCACTAGAGAAAATGGAGGAAAAATAGCAAGAAGTGCCTCCTCTGAAACTGTGCCAAAGCCTTGGTGGAATAATTGTTCAATTGATTCATTGGAAAATGAAGGATTTGCATCTTCAGGAGAGGAATACTCTAACTCAGGCACGGAAGGTGGATCAGTAACTGGAGCATATTCGTCGTCAGACATGACCTTTCTTCTCCGTGACCTCCGAATCAGCGAACTTTCCTCCTGCTCTTCCATATCTTCCAAGGTCTGAGACCCACTTGATTTCCTTTTTTATGAAGAGGAGTTCACAATAATTTCTTGGGCCTTGGCCAAAGAAAGTTTTGAAGCAGATACAGCATCAGAGACACCACAAACGGGAAACCCTAACAAATAAAAGGGATTAGAGAAGTTTAAAAGGATAAAGAAAGGAAATATAAAAAAACTACCATGGGTTTTCACTTTCCAACAAAACCTCGTCGAGAGGTACTTCCATGAACGTTCTTCCATTAGAGCGATCAACAACAATTTTTCTACCCAACCACGGAAACCGGAGATCTCCTCAACGGTTCCCATGGTTGCTACAAAAAAAAAATAGTCACGGTACTGAAGATTTATCAAACAAAATAATAAAGAAGAAAGTGAGCTAAATTGTACTCACGTGCAAAATTCCACTTCTCAGGGAAGGGGAGATTTTCTTCACCTACCAAATCTTTAGTAGGGACAGCAACATATAGGACATACCACCCTCTATCTTTATCATCATCAGGTATAACCAAAACTCTTTTACTCCTAGCCGCAAGAGTAAAAATCCTTGGCGGAACAACATAGGAGAATAGAGATGAATGAGATGATGAAAAGTAAAAGGAACTGAAGTTAAGGTGGCCAAATATCTAAGGCATGCATGCTACTGCCCTCTAGATAAGAGGACCGATATGTCCCAAGCACACATTAAAAAATCTACAGAATTCTATGATGACAGGGTCGATGGGAGGCTTGAATCCTAAAGTAAAGGGGTAAGTATACACAAAAGAATACCCAGTTATGTAAGAGGTTATTCTCTTATTCTCATTGGGAACTAAGACTAGAAAGTCAGATTTCCAATAACAATCTCTACGCACGAGTGAAACTAAACCCTCAATGATTTGAGTAGGGTAAAGATCAGCACGATCATGAGATGTCATAGAAGAAAGTTGTTTTCTTATGGCCTCACTATCCTTTACAAAAGAAAACTCAGCAGGAACAATCTCATCAACTTTTGGCTCACGAAGTGGTTCGTTAAGTTCTTTACTCTTAGAAGAACACTACTACAAAAAAGGCCTTTGGCGGAAATTATTTAGTGGCAATAAGGCAATGGTCGCTAATAAATTCCATAATCTTAAATATTAGCGGCATATGACCATTAGCCGATAAAAGATATCCTTTTACCGGAAATAAAAAATTATAGCTACTAAAACTTACTATTTAAAATTAATCTTTTATTATTTTAACTTTTCCTCCACACAAAAAATAGAAACATATTTCCCTCCAACTTTTTTGGATACCTTTTATTATTTCCTTCCCCAATTAGAAAACATTATAATGATAACGCTTGAATCGTTTCCCTCCCCAGTTGATTCGACTTCGCTGCCACAAAACCTAACTCACTGCTGCGTCAACGGCAGTGCGATTTACAGTGCGTCAACGACAGTGCCCATCTTCTTCCAGGTAAATTCTCTTCTCTTCGATTTACAATCGATTTACAGTAGATCAGGTCAAATCAACTTACAGTGTGTCAACGACAGTGTTAACTTCTCTTCTTCCAATTCATTTACAGTAGTTTACAGTAAATCAGCTCCTTGAAATCAATTTACAGTAGATTTTGGATTGATGTTGGTCGATTGATTTACAGTAAATCAGTTCCTAACTCGTTGTTGCGTCAACAGCCTGCCGTAGTGCCTGTCCATCTTCTTCCCCTGTTAACTTCTCTTCTTCCCCTGTTAAATCAGTCGCTTGCAATCAATTTACAGTAGATTTATATGGCTGTTTTTATTTGGATGTAGAAAATCCTGATTTAGGAAGTTTGTTTCTGCCGATTATCTCTTATATCTGAATTTATCCTATGTTATAAACCAGTTTTTTGGAAAGAAACTCATATAGTTTCTGAGGTTAATGTTCTTGTACATGGGATTCGTGTTCTGTATGAAACGATGTATGTAACATGGACAAAGATTTTCAGATCCTTTAATAGTTTGCTAGAGTAGCATGGGATAATAAATATATGATGGTTGAGTCGAATTTGCAAACTAAGTTTGATGACTGGAAAAAGTTTCAAGAACAAAGGGAAAGAACTACACTGGAAGTTGAGCTCCCAAACTTTAGGTTATTACTAGAAGAATTACCAGAGGAGTTAGTAGTTTTGGCCTAATACACAGAGAGATCTTGTGATGACCCAAGGGGTCATTTTATGAATTTAGACTCCGTTCTAGGATTAATATCCCTAAAAAGACTAATTTTAAATACCTCTATTTGCGTGCACAGTCCGAGCGTGAAACCGGAAAGCTTTTATATGAAAATATGAGAAATTTTAATTTCTAGAGTTAAAAATTTGATTAAAGTTGACTTTAGTCAATATTTTGAGTAAACAGACTCTGATCCGTCCTCCGAAGATCTCGGGAGGTCCGCAGTAAAATATGGGACTCGGGAGTATGCCCGGAAATGAATTCCGAGGTCCCAAGCCTTAGAAATCAATTTTTGAAAGAAATTGTTTTGCTGAATTATTAATAAAATGAATTAACGTTCGAAACCGTTGGTATCGGGCCCGTATTATGGTTCCGGAGCTTGATAAAGGTTTGTTATGAAATTTAAGCCTTTCCTGCGAAATTTGGTAAGAATCAGAATTTATTTGACGTGATTCGGACGTCCGGTTGATAAATAGTGAACTTTAAGTGTTCTTGAGAAATATAATGAGTTTTGAGGTTTAATTCATAGTTTTACATGTTATTTTCATGATTTGATCGCACGAGCAAGTCCATATGATGATTTTAGACTTGCATGCATATTTGGTTTAGAGCCCCGAGGGCTCGGGTGAGTTTCAAATAGGTTTGGGTTGTGTAGCGCTCGTTCTTTCTTATGCTTCGACGTCGTTTCTTCAAGCATAAATGATATCATATTAAACAAATGAGCTCCGATTTCTGTTTTGAATGGATTATTAGATCCGTATCATAATTACGGACCCGTACAAAAAATAATCATCGAATTTGGACATCGTATGAGGATTTTATGGTCATTTTACTAAGGTTGCCAGATTTTTCAGGTTAATTACGAATTTGCCACTGACGGCGTATTAAAAATCTGCATTATTTGCAAATATTAAAACCTACATATCTCCTTCATTATAAGGTTAAAGTGAGTGATTCAAAAGCCTAACTTGATAAGAATTTCACAAGGAATCCATTGGAGGCATAAAAATCGAGTTTCGGGATCGTTTGGAATGAGAAACGAGGCAGAATAGCTGGCAAAAATATATATATAAAACGGGCAGACTTTTTCTTCTTCAAATTTTCGAACCCCACAGCCCTAGGAACGAGTTTCTTCACCAAATATCATCCCCAAGTCATAGTTAATCAATTCTAAACTTTACTCTTTCAATTACTCATTGTTTTTCATCACTTTTAAATCAAAAACTAAGAATTTTCATGGTAAAAATTGAGCGTTTGGGTAGAATTAGGAAATTTTGTAAAAAAATCGAATCTTTATCTCGAATTGAGGTCCGATTTCGAAACTAATTGTATATTTGGGTTCGTGGGTGAATGGGTAAACGTAGTTTGGTCTGAACCCCGAGTTCAAACCAAGCGGGTCCGGGGTCGGATTTTTACTTTTTTTGAGAAAACTTAGGAAAAAATTGCAATTTTCAATAAATTTAGTTCCTTTAGCCTTAATTAATGATATTGAGTTAATTATGATTTGATTCGTGCAAGTTAGAACAAGATTCTAAAGGAAAAGTTGTAATTGAGCAGTGAGTAACCTGGGAAATTGAGGTAAGTGTTTGGTCTAACCTTGACTTGAGGGAATAGGATTTCCCACTTAATTGCTATGTGAATTGCATGTGTGTGGTGTATAGGTGAGGTGACGAGTATCTATGCACCACCAAATGGTCTGTTGAACATGATCCCTTCCCCGTTTCCAATTTAATTGACACCTGTCTTAATTGTTCTATGTCCATTATTGTTCCTATGACTACTAGGCCTTATTACATTGCTGTTAGATATTATTTGGCTATTTTGGAAGAGTATTGGTTGCGTTTTTGGTTCCCTTGTGGTACAGAAAGGTTGGGTAGTTTGGACCTATTTTTGGAAATATATTTATATATTAATGTTGGTTTCATTTTTGATAATATTGAGGAAGTTGTGAGAAATGCAGTTTAACTGTTTCGTGATTGTTAAGGTTCACGTGGGTATTTAGTTTCATTTGGTTATTTCCAATTTTTTTTAAGTGTGTTAAAAGTGTTGGATGTTCTCTTGATTCTATCATGGTACATAAAGACTGAGTTGGGTTGACAGTGTTACGGTGGTTATATATATCCCGACTGGTTTTATTGTGGGATGATATTGGTTAAAGCTTACGAGCTATATTGTTTTCTGTTTGCAATTGTTGAAATAAAAGTATTGTGACAGGCTTGGCCTGAACTGTGAAAGTTTTTTATGAATAAAAAAATTGATTGTGATAAGGGTGGATAAATGATAGTGATAAGGGTGGATATGTGGGATCGGGTTGCACGTCGCAACAAGACAGTGATAAGGGAGTATAATTATGTTTTACCGATTTTATTATAAAGATTTGGAAATTTATATTTTACTCTACGGTTTTTTTCTCATATCATGCACATACGGTTATTTTAAAGTAAAGATTGGAAATTCGGAAACTTGTGTGAGATGTTGGTGATAGTTGAGGCCTGGAATAGGCGATTGAGTTATTATATTTATTGTTTCAGTTATATTTTTCTTGTTCGTGTAGAATTATTTTATTGCGTTATTGTATATATTATTGTCACAGGTTATATGTTGTTAATACACCGCCGTAGCCTCGTCACTACTTCGCCGAGGTTAGGCTCGGCACTTACTCAGTACATGGGGTCGGTTGTACTGATACTACACTTTGCACTCTTTTGTGCAGACCCAGGTACCGGCCAGGAATAGAGGTTTTTTTAGAGCGTCTATTCATTTGTTCAGAGACATGAGGTATATTTGCCTGCGTTCGCAGATCCCGAGAGTCTTCTCCTATTTTCATAAATGTTATTTTATTATATTCAGAACAGTTACACTATTTCTTTCAGTCCAGTATTTATAGTATTCTTTAGTAGTTCGTGAATTGTGACACCAGACTCTAGGGTAGTTCTAGATATATTTATATAATTAGTTTGTGGTTCCTTTTATTCAATTGTTTATTATTTTATCTTTGAAAATTATTTATCGATAACCATTGGATTCAGTTTACTTTAGATTATTTTATTATGTCTAAATGGATAATAAATGCAAAGTAGTTAATCGAATTCTAACATTGGCTTGCCTAGCAAGTGTGGTGTTAGGCGTCATCACGATTCCTAAGATTGGAAATTTGGGTCGTTACAGATCTTCCCTGTTATTTGTTCTACTTTAGTCTAACTTTGTACCAAGACTTAGGCTAGTTTGTAATGCAAACCACAGATTTCTTTGGGGTAAGAAAATAGTATTAGTAGTTTTTAGCACAAGTACTTATCATGTACGTGTGAGGGAAAGGTAAATTCTATCCTATTTCATGCGATTTAAAAAGTACAGCCTTCAGTTTTTTCTTTATAGAGAAAATAATCTTGTATCAAGCCTTTGTCTTTTTACATGAACTATTCATTATAATAGCTCCATTTAGGTTAGAGATAATAGGTAATAGGTGCAATAATCGAGATACACACAGATCATATTTTGCCAAAGCTTTGGTAGTAAGAGTTATGCGATAGTTATGTTAGTGGAACATAACAGATAATCAGTGTTTGAAATACACGCATGTTATATTGGCCAAAGCCTTGTTAGATAGAGTTGTATATGCGATACTTATTTTGGTGAAACGTAACGAATAATCGATGGGATAACTGAATTATGGGCATGCTGATTGGGCGGAATGAAATACATAACTGGTGAAATAGTCGAAATACCCTCAAGCTGGTTTGAATATCACGGTTAAATAAAAAAAGCTTAAAAGATCATTTAACTTAGTTTCGAAAGATAAAATCATGTCGCTTTCACATGACACCAAATATTGACCTTTTTTGATATGTTTTTAGTTCTATGTTTTGGCTCCAACGTCCAGTACCTCGTGAGATTTCCAAGCTCAAAATTCTGGTCAGCCATCTCTTGCGTTCCAAATCTTAGAAATTTATACTTTCATATTATTTATCTGAAACTTCGTAACCTTTTCCCAAACTTGAGGAAATATGAACATACAAATTTGCCTTGTTCATGCTCGATGTCGTGCTGAGAGTTTGTAACTGCTAATCACATTATTATTCTCACATCGATAGGTGTTTGTGTCACTCTTTTTGCTTAGTTCAATAACATTGTTGAGTTGTTTATGAAGTTAGTTGGACAATAGTATTTATCGAATTAACAATGCTACGTTTACAATTGCTTGGTACTTTGTAGTTTGTGTTGTGCATGACTAGTTAGTTTTTGTATTTTAATGGCCAATAATTAGTTAGTATTGTTGGATCACCAGATGTGGGATTTTTGTATTAGGTGCCCATGATACTAGTAAGTATTGAGAAGAGGCTACATCTATTGCTGAAACCTCTACTTTGTAGACATCTTAGGATCAAGTGAAAACATCTCTTCAAATTTATTTTTAGATATCTTAGAATCTAGGAAAATCTTTCCAGTTTTGTTTATCCTAGACGTGTTCTATCCAAGAATATCTTTCCAAATCACAAGCCATATCGTGAGCTTTTTCTTACTGATATTGTGATGCCGTAAGAACATCTGATATGTCAGAATACTAAACCATCTGTATATTGAGAACAGAGAAGCCCCAAGGTCAGCGGTAGAAATTGGTGTAACACATCGTTTTCGCTCAAAAAATGTTACGGTCATGGTTTACAAGCCCGTTCAAAGAAGGTGAGCTAGTATGTCGAACATGCATGAATGTATAGACCTGTAACTACCCGACCATTTGTTTTGCATTATCGGACCCTGTTCTACCAAAAGAAACTTCCCATAGCGGCTTATTGTGATTTATGACTTGCGGGGGCGGGTGGTCCAGGATTCGGAAGTGTTTTGAGTGTTAAAGGAACACTTGGTTCCTTAAGGTTGGCCTTTAAGGCCAAGTTTGACTTCGGTCAACATTTTGGGTAAATGACCCCGGAATTGAGTTTCGACGATTCCGGTAGCTTCATATGATGATTTCGGACCTGAGCGTATGTTCGGAATGGGTTTCTGATGACCCGGAAGCGTTTCGGCGCACAATATTGAAATTAGAAGTCCCTTAAGTTCCTATTGTGGTTTGGGACGTGTTTTTGTGTTATCGAGTTCCGAATGAAATTCTGAGAAGGGGAATAGTTCTTTTATGTCATTTATGACTTGCCTGCAAAATTTGGTGTCATTCCGAGTGGTATAGGTCGGTTCAGCGCGTTGTTAGCGAAATCAAGAAAACTTAAAGTTCCTAAGTTTGGTTCTAGGGGTTTTGATGTGTGATTTTGAGTTTTAGCATTGTTTTGGGTGTTCTGAAGGCTCGAACGAGTCCGTATTATGATTTGGGACATGTTGGTATATTTGGAAGGGGCTCGGGTGGGCCCAGGTGCCTCCCAGACACCACACGAGGCCAAAAACAAGCTGAAATAGTTGTCGGTGCACCTGTTCTGGTGTGATCCGCAGGTGCGGTTGCTCAGTCACAGGTGCGACCCCCAGTGAGCAGTCCATTTCTCGCAGGTGCGGACAGGGTTACGCAGGAGCGAACCCGCAGGTGCCGGCCCGGGCTTCCTCATCCATTTCCGCAGGTGCGAGCCTTTGCTCGCAGGTGCGAGACCGCAGGTGCGGTCCTCGAGCCGCAGGTGCGGAAACACTGTCAGACAATGTGTTTCTTAAATACGGGATTCTTCATTATTTCTTCATTTCTTCCTCCATTAGAACACCTTGAAAGCTTGGGAAAAGGGCTCAACGACCCAACCACTGAAAGGTAAGTAAATTCTATCTTAAAGTGGTTAATGCATGCATTCTTAGTAGGATTTAACTACTTAATTAGTGGAAAATTTAGGAATTTGGGTAGTAACCTAGGGTCTTTTAGAATTTAGAAAATTACCCGTCAATTAGCTATGAAATCAAGTAAAATCATGTATTAATGATCCTTAGGCTATGGGTGAGTGTTTCCTTCGAAACTTTTTTGAATCCGAGCATGCAGGCCCGTGGTTGGATTTAAGGATTTCTTCAAGAATGGCGAATTTGACTTAGTAGTAGGAGGATTATCATACTTTGAGCATAAATTGATGAATTTGTATAACATTTGGCTAGTTTCGAGTCCTCAAGTGTAAGGTTCGGAGTTTCGGGCGCGTTCAGTCTTCTTTCTAACCTTGTAAGAGGGAATTGTCCCCATAGGTGATTATAAATAATTGCATGTCCTTATTTAGGGGGGGGGGGGGTCTACGCACGCACGAAGTGATGAGAGTCCGTGCGTAGCTACTACTATGTTATGTTGGGTAGTTCTAGGACTCGCGAGCATGCTTATACGTGCCTTACATGTATTCCTAAACGTATTTTGAGTTGCTTATTATCCTTAATTTGGAATGAGAATATTAGGAAGTTGTGTTCCATGATATATTTCTTAAGTTCTTTCCTTAAAGAATAATCTCTGTTAATTCCTCAAAAATTGATAATTTTATGTATGTATGCGGCACCGTGTCACATGTATGATTCGTGAGCGGAATAGCCCTACTTTTATGTCAAGCGCGTCACATGTTCGATTCACGAGCGGGGTAATAGATGTATCTATGGTTCGAGCCGTTCGCCCCTCGGTAGTGCACATTTATTTTTGCGACGTTTCGGCCGTACGCTGCCGGCCTATTATGTGTTGTATGATTTACTGGGAATTTGTTGTAATTGTATAAACTGGTTCATGTTAATAAGGGAATTTATCACATTATGTGCTAGTGAAATTTGACATGCAAAGGTAAATACAACTATACTTGATAATTTATATCGTTGTGATTTCTATGACTGTTATGCCTTCCTAGTTCCTATTTAATTATGTTATTTAGAAATGTTTACCCTAGTAAGTATCAGGTCTACCTTTCGTCACTACCTCTTCGAGGTTAGGCGGGATACTCACTGGGTACATATTTGTTTATGTACTCATGCTTCTCTTCTGTACTTAATTGTACAGGTTCTGAGGCTGGTGCATCTAGTTGGACCCGACTTCACGGTGAGCTGCTTCGCCTGACAATCCTTGGTAGCACCATGGAGTTTTCTTTTTCTTATTTCCCGTCTATTTCTTTCAGACAGTGGGATTGTATATTATGTTTTGTATATTCTGTTAGTATGCATGAGGACTTGTGACATTAGTTCTTGGCACACACGTAGTTGTTATTTTGGTTTGCAGGTCTGTATATATATATATATATATATATATATATATATTGGCTCAATCCTCTTTTTGACTTCTTTTGGTAAAAATGGCTTGCTATCTTTTTCAATAAATGTTTTGAACTTTAAAGCTTGGCACATTTTGGGATGTTTAACTAAGCATGGGAGTAATCCTTAGTAATTTAAGTGTGGGCTTGCCTAACCCCGGTATTGGGTGCCATCACGACCTGAGTTAGTATTTTGGGTCGTGACAACATGGTATCAGAGCACTAGGTTCACGTAGGTCTCACAAGTCACGGGAAAACATAGTAGAGTCTTGTGGATCGGTATGGAGACGTCTGTACTTATCTTCGGGAGGCTATAGGGTGTTAGGAAAACCTTTCCTTATTTTTATTCTATCATGCAGTCAATGTATTACTACATTTTATTCTTCTATTCTCTCACAGATGGTGAAGACGCGTGCATCCGATATTCTAGATCCGGGAGGGGCCGCTACCCACGTTGTTCGAGGCCATGGCAGAGGCCGGGGGAGGGCACTGGACAGAGGTAAGGACGAGGTCGTCCCTGAGCTATTCCAGTCATACCACCACCAGAGGACCCTACTATAGAGGAGGAGGGGTGAGGTGCCCCCAGCAGGTCCTGCTCTAGTGGACTTTATGACGGCGCCAGGATTCCAAGAGATCATGGGCCGTATGATGCGGTTCATGGACACCATGTCCCAAGATGGTTTATTTCCGGTAGATCCGGCCAAATCTCAGGAAGGATGGGGGCCCATACTCCTACCGCCCAGGCTGCAGGTCATGCAGCAGCATTACATCATACCTCGGGTACACTACCCGTGGGTCGGGCCCAGCCTGTAGCAGCAGCACTTGAGCCCAGGCAAGTTGCGGACGGCGACCCGCAGAAGTTATTAGATAGATGGAATTGGTTGCACCCCCCAGTCTTCGGGGGTGAGAAGGGAGAGGATGCCCAGGACTTTATTGATAGGTGCATGGACATACTGCACAACATGAGGATACTGGAGTCCCATGGATTGGACTTCACTACTTTTCAGCTTGAGAGCAAGGCCCGTAGATGGTGGCAATCCTATATCCTAGGTAGACTGGCAGGTTCCCCTTCCATCACTTGGGAGAAGTTCACTCAGCTGTTCCTGGACAGGTATATTCCACCCTCCGAGAGGAAAGAGCTGCGATATCAGTTTGAGCAACTGGAGTAGGGGCAGATGTCAGTGACAGTCTATGAGGCCAGGTTTTCTGAGTTGTCTCGTCATGCCCTTATGATACTTCCTACTGATGCTGAGAGAGTACGGAGATTTTTGGCTGGGCTGCACTCAGGTATTAGGGCCAACATGGTCCGAGAGGTGGAGATGGGGACTCCCTATCAGCTTGTGGTCGAGATAGCTCGTCGGATTGAGGGTTATCGTTCGAGGGGCAGAGAGACAGCAGGATAAGTGAGCTAGATTTTCAGGAGATTTCAAAGGTGCCCCAGCCAGGGGTAGAGGTCAGTTCGGTAGAGGCTAGCCTAGCAGGTCTCCATATTCAGCTCCTCCACCACCTCTCCGTGGTGCTCCAGTGAGGCCCTATTTTAGCGCCATGCCAGAGAGTTCCTACCGCCCACCAGCCATTCAGGGTTCCTCAGGCGGGTATTCTGGTCATCAGGAGTCTTCTAGTCCTTACTTCAGTGCCATGCTGGAGAGTTCTCACCATCCCCTAGTTGTCCAGGGTCCTTCTTCAGGGCAGCAGGCCATGCCACCGGCTAGATATTATGAGTGTGGGGATCCAGGCCATATGAGGAGGACTTATCCCAGGTTTCAGGGCAAGATCGTTCAGCAGAGCTATCAGCCTAGACTTTCAGCACCGGCGGTTCGTCCACCCAGAGGTGGAGGGCAGACTGGTAGAGGTCGTCCCAGAGGTGGAGGCCAGGCAGGGGGAGCTCTGCCGGCCCCTATTCATTCCAGCAGAGGTCAGTCTTTCGGTGCTCCAACTAGATTTTATGATATCCCGGCCAGATCAGATGCAGTGGCCTCAGACGCCGTGATCACAGGTATTATTACAATATGTGGTAGAGAGGCATCGGTGTTATTTGATCTAGGATCCACTTATTCCTATGTTTTGGTCGTATTTGCTCATTTTCTGGATGTCCCTCGTGAGTCCTTGGGTTATCCTATTTATGCATCCACTCTCGTGGGCGATTCTGTGGTTGTAGACCGGATTTGTCGGTCCTGTGTGATTTTGTTTTGTGGGTTCGAGACTCGAGCAGATCTCTTATTGATCGACATGGTTGATTTCGATATTATTTTAGGCATGGATTGGCTATCTCCTTATCATGCCGTGTTAGATTGCCATGCCAAGACAGTTACTTTAGTCATGCCAGAGTCGCCTAGGCTAGAGTGGAGAGGTTCCTCAGCTAGTGCAGCCAGCCGGGTTATTTCATGCCTGAAGGCTCGACACATGGTCGAGAAGGGTTGTCTGGCCTACCTCACCTATGTGCGGGACACCACCGCCGAGTCTGCGACGATTGATTCAGTGCCTGTTGTTCGAGAGTTTGCTGATGTATTTCCTTCGGACCTTCCGGGCATGCCTCCAAATCATGATATTGATTTATGCATTGATTTAGCTCCAGGCACCCAGCCTATATCTATTCCTCTGTACCGTATGGCTCCGAAAGAGTTGAAGGAGTTGAAGGAGCAGCTTGAGGAGTTGTTAGCTAAGGGGTTCATCAGGCCGAGTGTATCGCCATAGGGTGCTCCAGTTCTATTCGTGAAGAAAAAGGATGGGTCCATGCAGATGTGTATTAATTACCGCCAGTTGAACAAGGTTACCATTAAGAACAAGTATCCTTTTCCGCGCATCGATGATTTGTTTGACCATTTGCAGGGTGCTCGTGTGTTTTCTAAGATTGACTTGATATCGGGGTATCATCAGTTGAGGATTCGGGCTTCAGATGTTCCAAAGACTGCTTTTCGTACGAGATATGGCCATTATGAGTTCCTGGTGATGTCCTTTGGCTTGACTAATGCCCCAGCAACATTCATGGACTTGATGAATAGGGTGTTTAGGCCGTATATTGATTCCTTTGTCATTTTCTTCATTGATGACATTTTGATTTACTCACGTATCCTGGGGGAGCACGAGCAGCATTTAAGAGTTGTGCTCCAGACTTTGCGAGAACAGAAGCTATATGCTAAGTTCTCCAAGTGTGAGTCTGGTTGGATTCCGTGGCATTCTTGGGGCATGTGGTATCCTGATAGGGTATCAAGGTTAATCCTTAGAAGATCGAGGCAGTTAAGAGTTGGTCGCGTCCTACTTCAGCTATAGAGATCAGGAGCTTTTTGGGCCTAGCAGGCTATTATCGCCGATTTGTGGAGGGGTTCTCTTCTATTACAGCCCCGTTGACCAGATTGACTCAGGAGAATGCCCCGTTTCGATGGTCTGACGAGTGTGAGGAGAGCTTTCAGAAGTTCAAGACAACATTGACCTCACCACCAGTTCTAGTATTGCCTTCCAGTTCTGCGATGTATACAGTATATTGCGACGCTTCACGCGTTGGCTTGGGGTGTGTATTGATGCAGGAGGGAAGAGTTATTGCTTATGCTTCACATCAGTTGAAGGTTCATGAGAAGAATTATCCTGTGCACGATTTGGAGTTGGCAACGATTGTTCATGCTCTTAAGATTTGGAGGCACTACTGGTATGGAGTGTCCTGTGAGGTTTATACAGACCACCGTAGCTTGCAGCACTTGTTCAAGCAGAAGGATCTTAATTTGAGGTAGCGCAGATGTCTTGAGTTGTTATTATGATATCACCATTCTTTATCACTCGGGCAAGGAAAATGTGGTAGCAGATTCTTTGAGAAGGAAGGCGGAGAGTATGGGTAGCTTGGATTATATTGCAGCAGAGGAGAGACCTCTAGCCTTGGACATTCAGTCCTTGGCCAATCGCCTGGTGAGATTAGACCTTTCAGAGCCCCGTCGAGTTCTTGCACATGTGGTTGCTCAGTCTTTGTTATTGGGAGAGATTAAGGCACGGCAGTATGATGATCTATGTTTGGCCGAGCTACAAGAGAGACAGTGGTTCAGGGTAGGGCCAAGGAGGTTATTATTGGCAAGGATGGTGTTCTGAGACTTCAGGGCCGCTTATGTGTTCCTAAGGTTGATGGCCTGAGGGAGAGGATTCTAGAGGAGGCACACAGTTCTCGGTATTCTGTTCATCCTGGTGCTACGAAGATGTATCGTGATTTGAAGCAGCATTACTGGTAGAGGCGAATGAAGAAGGACATTGTGGAGTATGTGGCTAGGTGTCTTAATTGCCAGCAGGTTAAGTATGAGCACCAGAGGCCAGGAGGCCTACTTCAGCATATGCCCATTCTTGAGTGGAAATGGGACCGTATCCCTATGGACTTAGTGGTTGGCTTGCCTCGGACCTTGCGGAAGATGGTCGCGGTTTGGGTCATTGTGGATAGATTGACCAAATCGGCACATTTCATTCCAGTAGATACTACTTATACTTCTGAGAGGTTGGCCCAGATCTACATTCGGGAGATAGTCTGGTTGCATGGTGTGCCGATGTCCATTATATCAGATCGAGGTCCTTAGTTCACCTCGCACTTCTGGAGAGCATTGCATAGTGAGATGGGTACACAGATAGACCTCAGCACAGCATTTCACCCTCAGACTGATGGTCAGTCGGAGCATACAGTTAAGATATTGGAGGACCTGCTCAGGGCATGTGTGATTGACTTCGGAGGTCAGTGGGACCAGTTCTTGCCTTTGGCCGAGTTTGCTTACAATAATAGTTATCAGTCCAGCATTGAGATGGCACCATTTGAGGCTTTGTATGGTCGGCGATGTCATTCTCCTATTGGGTAGTTTGAGCCTGACGAGGATAAGTTATATGGCACCGACCTGGTGAGAGATGCTTTGGAGAAAGTGAAGTTGATTCAGGAGACGCTCCGCACAGCACAATCCAGACAGAAGAGTTATGCATATCAGAGGGCGCGTGATGTATAATTTATGGATGGAGATAGGGTCTTGTTGAAAGTCTCGCCTATGAAGGTTATTCTGAGGTTTGGGAAGAAGGGCAAGCTAAGCCCGAGGTTTATAGGTCCCTTCGAGGTGTTGAGGCGAGTTGGGGAGGTTGCATATGAGCTGGCCTTGCCTCCACAGTTTATCAGGAGTTCATCCAGTTTTTCATGTATCCATGATCCGGAGGTACCACGCTGACATCTGTCACGTGGTTGATGTCAGCACTATTCAGTTGGATGAGAGGTTGGGCTACGGGGAGGAGCCAGCTGCTAATATTGATAGACATGACCGCCAGTTGAGGTCCATGAGAGTTTCTGCCGTAAAGGTCCAGTGGAAGGTCCAACCAGTTGAGGAGGCCACCTGGGAGTCCGAGGAGGACATGCGGAGCAGATATCCACACTTATTCAGCACTTCAGGTATGATTCTAGACCCGTTCGAGGATGAACGTTTGTTTAAGATGTGGAGAATGTAACGACCCGACCGGTCGTTTTGCGTTATCGGACCTCGTTCCCCTAAATGAAACTTCCCATAGCGGCTTATTATGATTCATGATTTGCGGGGGCATATGGTCCGGGATTCGGAAGTGTTTTGAGTGTTATAGGAACACTTGGTTCCTTAAGGTTGGCCTTTAAGGCCAAGTTTGACTTCGGACAACATTTTGGGTAAACGACCCTGAAATTGAGTTTCGACGATTCTGGTAGCTTCATATGATGATTTCGGACCTAGGCGTATGTTCAAAATGAGTTTCTGATGACCCGGGAGAGTTTTGGCGCCCAATATTGAAATTAGAAGTACCTTAAGTTCCTATTGTGGTTTGGGACGTGTTTTGTGTTATCGAGTTCCGAATGAAATTCCGAGACCGGGAATAGTTCCGTTATGTCATTTATGACTTTCCTACAAAATTTGGTGTCATTCCGAGTGGTATAGGTCAGTTCGGCGCGTTGTTAGCGAAGTCAAGAAAACTTAAAGTTCCTAAGTTTGGTTCTACGGGTTTTGAGGTGTGATTTCGAGTTTTAGCATTGTTTTGGGTGTTCTGAAGGCTCGAGCGAGTCCGTATTATGATTTGGGACTTGTTGGTATATTTGGACGGAGGCTCGGATGGGCTCAGGTGCCTCCCGGACACCACACGAAGCCAAAAACCAGCTGAAATAGTTCATGGTGCACCTGATATGGTGTGATCCGCAGGTGCGGTTGCCCAGTCACAGGTGCGGGACCGCTCCTGCTGTCCTAGCCTCGCAGGTGCGACCCCCAGCGAGCAGTCCATTTCTCGCAGGTGCGGTCAGAGTTCTGTAGGAGAAGAGCCGCAGGTGCGGTCTCCCCTCCGCAGGTGCGGGCCCAGGCTTCCTCGTCCATTTCCGCAGGTGCGAGCCTTTGCTCGCAGGTGCGAGACCGCAGGTGCGGAAACACTGTCAGACAATGTGTTTCTTAAATACGGGATTCTTCATTATTTCTTCATTTCTTCCTCCATTAGAACACCTTGAAAGCTTGGGAAAAGGGCTCAACGACCCAACCACTGAAAGGTAAGTAAATTCTATCTTAAAGTGGTTAATGCATGCATTCTTAGTAGGATTTAACTACTTAATTAGTGGAAAATTTAGGAATTTGGGTAGTAACCTAGGGTCTTCTAGAATTTAGAAAATTACCCGTCAATTAGCTATGAAATCAAGTAAAAATCATGTATTAATAATCCTTAGGCTATGGGTGAGTGTTTTCCTCGAAATTTTTTTGAATCCGAGCATGGGTGCCCGGGGTTGGATTTTAGGATTTCTTCAAGAATGGAGAATTTGACTTAATAGTAGGATGATTTCCATACTTTGAGCATAAATTTATGAATTTTTATAACATTTGGCTAGTTTCGAGTCCTCGGGTGTAGAGTTCGGAGTTTTGGGTGCGTTCTTGGTCCGGGGAGTAGATTCGTCACGAGGTGAGTCTCCTTTCTAACCTTGTAAGAGGGAATTGTCCCCATAGGTGATTATAAATAATTGCATGTCCTTATTTATAGGGGGCTACGCACGCACAAAGTGACAAGAGTCCGTGCGTAGCTACTACTATGTTATGTTGGGTAGTTCTAGGACTCACGAGCATGCTTATATGTGCCTTACATGTATTCCTAAACGTATTTTGAGTTGCTTATTATCCTTGATTTGGCATGAGAACATTAGGAAGTTGTGTTCCATGATATATTGCTTAAGTTCTTGCCTTAAAGAATAATCTCTGTTAATTCCTTAAAAAATTATAATTTTATGTATGTATGCGGCACCGCATCACATGTATAATTCGTGAGCAGAATAGACTACTATTATGTCAACCGCGTCGCATGTTCGATTCGCGAGCGGGGTAATAGATCTATCTATGGTTCGAGCCGTTCGACCCTCAGCAGTGCACATTTATTTTCGCGACGTTTCGGCTGTACGCTGCTGGCCTATTATGTGGTGTATGATTTACTGGGAATTTATTGTAATTGTATAAACTGGTTCATGTTAATAAGGGAATTTAGTACATTATGTGCTAGTGAAATTTGACATGCAAAGGTAAATATAACTATACTTGATAATTTATATCTTTGTGATTTCTACGACTGTTATGCCTGCCTAGTTCCTATTAAATCATGTTATCTAGAAATGTTGACCCTAGTAAGTATCTCTCTACCTCTCGTCACTACCTCTTCGAGGTTAGGCGGGATACTCACTGGGTACATATTTGTTTATGTACTCATACTGCACTTCTGTACTTAATTGTACAGGCTCTGAGGCTGGTGCATCTGGTTATCAGACCGGAGCTCGATTCTGATCTTAGTTGGACCCGACTTCACAGTGAGCTGCTTCTCCTAACGATCCTCGGCAGTACCATGGAGTTTTCTTTTGCTTATTTCCCGTCTATTTCTTTCAGAAAGTGGGATTGTATATTATGTTTTGTATATTCTGTTAGTATGCATGTAGGACTTGTGACACTAGTTCCTGGCACACACGTAGTTGTTAATTTGGTTTGCGGGTCTGTATATATATATTGGCTCATTCCTCTTTTTGACTGCTTTTGGTAAAAATGGCTTGCTATCTCTTTCAATAAATGTTTTGAACTTTGAAACTTGGCACATATTGGGATGTTTAACCAAGCATGGGAATAATCCTTAGTAATTTAAGTGTGGGCTTGCCTAACACCGGTGTTGGGCGCCATCACGACCTGAGTTAGTATTTTGGGTCTTGACAACACCATCTTTGGCTTGTACTCTAATGGAAAACAGTAGACGTAAATACACAGCAGTCTGCAATGGAGAATATTTCTTCGCTGCTGCTAGTAGAAGACAAATATGGTAGCAAGTATCCTTGGACTTGAATAATTGTAGTTAGATGTTGGATACTCTTGAAGCAGCTGTGAAAAGAGCTAGCTTAGATGTTGCTGTTAGTATAGGATCAGTTGTTAAAGGGGATGGAATATATTCTAATGGCCAAGGGCATGATAAGGACATACTCATCCTAAATAAATATATGCATCAGAAGCATTAAAATTCTCTAGAGCATAGAGGCTCTATATTATAGAAGACTAGTACTGATCAAGATCAAGGACTCTCCTTGAAAAAAATGGGTAAATGCAGCAACTTGGAAAAGGAAACATAAGTACTTCATAAACAAATACCTTAATTCCCAGGTTTTTATGCCAGAATTGGCAGATCAACAGGTTACACAAGCAGCAATTATACCTACTGCAGCTAATAGGGGAGGACATGCAACTGATCGAGGAGCTTCCAATAGTACTAAGGCTGCTGGTGCATTGAAGGATGATAGTGCATCAGCTGCAGCTGCTCAAGCAATCAAAAATAATGCAACAGTAACAGGTGCACAATTTGATACATCTGCCAATGTTGAATCAGCTGTGCAAGAAGCTCGTTTAGATGCTGCTGTTGTTTAGATGCTGTTGTCGTTTGGATATTGCTGTTGTTATTTGGATATGAGGCTTTCCTCTTCCTT
Organism: Nicotiana paniculata; assembly: GCA_005239505.1. Lineage (NCBI taxonomy): Eukaryota > Viridiplantae > Streptophyta > Magnoliopsida > Solanales > Solanaceae > Nicotiana > Nicotiana paniculata. Next base: position 31,310 of record ML361782.1, on the reverse strand, counting down.
ATTGTGGCTGGGGCAATCTACATATGTTGCAACAAGTTGTGTTGATGAGAAAATGCAGATATGGGATAGCCGTTCTGGAGAATGTGTGAGGAACTTTAGTGGACACAGTGGTGCGATTCACTCTATAGCTGCATCGTCCAATGGGGAGTACCTCGTTTCTGCCTCTATGGATGGAAGAACACTCGTTTTTGAGATAACAGACTTTAACTAAAGAGATCCCTATGGCTGTGTTCTTAAAGAGTTAAAATAGTTACACTGAGGTTTAAGTAGTATAGATCTCAAAGTTGTAGTATTTATCAACAGCAAGGGACACATCACAAATGCAACTAAGTCCTCTGGGAATAATAACAATATCCCTTGCTCTACTCTCTACTGAACCAAAATTAAGAGTAACTGAACTAAAGCAACTAAATCAAGTCCAATGCTTATTTCTTAAGGCCATATAAGGAGTTATGGAGTTTATACACTTTGTCAAAGTACTCTTTAAGCAACTCTGTCTTGCACGAATGGTAGAAGCACCACACGATTTCACTTGTACAGATTGTTGAAGGTTGCTCAAAGAATTACTTATTCTGTTATTTATATACTGTTAATGGGAGTTGATGACTCATTCACATATCTAAGATCATACAGAATTCAATAGGTTCTTACTACTGTTTGGTGGCAAATTCTTGTTTGCTTATAGTATGTTAAGTTTTTCCGCACGCCATTTTAGGATTTGTTTGTTCTTGCAGTTGTATGGTTTTCTAATGGAAGCATTTACATTTGAGTTGTAAATTCTCCGCCACATTGGTTGACTATATTGAATATTTTATCTGTTAAAGATAACTTCTTGGTTTATCTGTGTATTGGTTTGTGCTTAACCCCATGGATTCTCTTGCAGGATGATCAAGAATTTAGAGAAAGGGGTTAGTAAACAAGGTACAGATGTGTCAATAAGGTGAATGACATACTCGCTGAGATTCAATCATGATGGTAATGTGAAAATCAAAATTCATCAGACACAAAACAGAACCATGTTTAAGAACTTCGTAGTCACATTCTTTCGACAATCGTGATTGTCTGAGTGAAAAGAAATGAGATGGGGAAACCAATTTAAGAAGCGTAAATTAAGTGTTGCAAAACTTGCAAAATTTGGAAACTCCACTGATGTTTCTGTAGAGATCTTTGGGTACACTTTCACTTTCACTCTCAACAAATAACATGTCTCTTCTGCATAAAATTTTAATTGGTATTTCCCAGGTGAGGTTTAAGTACTATAGAGCTCAAAGTTGCACTTTGCAAAGCATTTGCTTAATTCTTGTTTTCAGTTTTGCTTCTTGATTAAATTCTGGTTGAATTGAGTGTTGGTTCGACTATATGCTGCTAAGAAGATTATTGGATTGAAGAATCAAACTGTTTTACTAAGCTTCAGTAGGTAGTTGTTGAAGTTTGAGTTCTAATCTATTTGATTGAAATGTTCATATTTTAGCTTAGTTGCTTTTGCTTATAGATGTTAGGTGATGGAGTTTGCTACGGTAACAGTGATGGAATGTTCACGATGTGTTTTCACATTATACTTTATCTTTTGACACAATTATTTTATATATTCAGGTCATGCCGTCTGATGTTGGATAATTTAGCAGGTGAAAAACTTCAAAATGATAAAAAGTTGCGAAAATCAATTGAAGACCATCATTCGTCTAGATTAGTTATATAATGACATTATTTTAGTCTAAACAACATATTTTTATGTTTGATATTAATGTTTTTGATTAGTACTTCCTTTTATTTGTTAAGATTAATGAGATACATTATTTTTTAAATTAATATTGATATATTTTATTATTTGAGTCATATTCTGTATGAATGTAGTAACTATTATTAATTGTGGCTAAACTATTTATAATTGATGTAAAACAATTATCGTTAAAGATATTGACTTTTAGCGGCAATTTAATTAAACATATTAGCCATTAGAATGGAAGCTAAAATGGCAAACTAAGATGTTTTCAGACAGGATATTATGGCCATTTTAATTGCCACAAAATAATTACCATTAAATATGCGAACTGCCACGAACCAAATCCTTACCCAGGTCGCGGTGGCGCCCAATGCCGCCGTCAGGCAAGTCAACCCGTATTTACTAGTGATTTCACGAAGTTTACCAACACATTTTTTTTCAACACTTTCTTAACTTAGTTTGAGACATTTAAGTAGTAACGGATAACTTAGGCAAATTTTATGCAAAAATAAATAATCATGAAGTCATAATTTATGATTACATCCCAAAATAAAGTCTACTAGCATGTGTGTGCCAGGAACTAATGTCACAAGTCTACAGGCATCTAGTAGAATAATATCAAAAGAGTGAAAGTCGGACCTACTGTCTGAGGAAGTATAGACAGAATGACAAAAAAGAATAGCTCCAGAGTGCTGCTGGAAATCGCCAAGAAGAGCAGCTCACCATGAAGCCTCGACCAGTAAAAACTCAGGGACGAGCTCCGGACTGGAACCCAGACGCACCTGCCTCAAAACCTGTACAATTAAGTACAGAGCATAGCATGAGTACATAAACAATATGTACCCAGTAAGTATCCCGCCTAATCTCGAAGAAGTAGTGACGAGAGGTCGACTTGACACTTACAAGGGCCCAAACAGAGAATTTAAGTGATAATTTAAAAGAGGACAACAAGTAAGCATGGATAGTAAGAAAATAAATAATGAACCGTAATAAAATCCGAATGTGAAGTGAAACATCAATTTACAAGTTTTCAGTTCGATCTTCCGAGATAATTCAAAACTCAACAGTCATAACAATATCAGGCAAATAGCATGCGCATAGTGGAATAAGGACATCTGACCTGGGCCAATATAATAACAATAATTGTGCACTGTCGAAGGGCCGAACGGAGTGAACCATAGATGTATCTATCAATACCCGTCGTGGAGTACGGCCCGCTCCCATGAGAGTAGGGGAAATAATCACTCCGCTCGCGGGATATAAATTGTGAAGCGGTCGCATGCAAACACAACATCTTTCTTTCAATTCTTTTCAAATAACAATTCCTTTAGAACATCAAACTCTCGATTTCCCTTAAAAGAACAGTTGCATACAATGAAGCTACAAATCATATAACTCAAGTTAATGAAATTCACATGGCATGGTGTGGGCCTAACTACCCGGACATAACAATAATAGTCACTATGCACGGGCTCTCGTCATCTCCTACGTACGTAGTCCCCCACAACAATGACACATACTCATTTAATTCACCTATGGGCAAAATTTCTTCTTACAAGGTTAGAAAGGAGACTTACCTCGCGTCAAGTCTACCTCCCGGGTCAAGAATACGTCTGAAACTACAAATTCGTCGCCCAAGGACTCGAAACTAGTCAAATATTACATAAATAAATCAATCTATACTCAGAAGTATGAAATTTCCCCATTTAAATGATTGTTTCAACCTAAATGGAAAAATCCCAAAATACACCCTCAGGCCCACTTGCTCGGATTCCGGAAATTTTTGAAGGAAAATATCATCCATGGCCTAAGGATCAATACTATATAGTTTTTGTTTGATTCCTCAACAAATTATGTTCATTTCCCATTTTTGTCAAGAACCTAGGTTTTTACTCTAACCCATGTTTTTTACTAATTGTGATGTTAATCTACCTAAAAATTCAATTAATAAGCTAAATTCATAGTAGAAATTACTTACCTCTCAATAGCTAGGTCGAATACCCTTCTTGCATGCCCTCAAAATAGCCCAAGAATGAAGAAAAATGGTCAAAAATGGCTAATGGTCAAAAATGGCTAAGTCCGTGTTTAAAAGAAAGTGCACAGCCTACAGGCTTTTTCGCACCTGTGGCTCTAGGACCGCACCTGCGGCCTCGCATCTGCGAGGAATTTCTCGCACCTGCGGATAAAGGTAAGGGGGCCTGGTTTCACACCTGCGGTGGGAAGTCCGCACCTGCGGCTCCACTTCTGCGAAAAGGGCCCCGCACCTGCAGAAATTGGCAACTCCCTCAGGAGTCGCACCTACGAAGTTGGGACCGTAGGAGCGGTCTCACACCTGCAAATGGACCTCTGCATGTGCGGTCGCACCTGACCTGGTGCACCAACAGTCATTTTAGGCTGGTTTTTGCCTCGCTCAATGCCCGAATGGCATCTGGTCCCACCCGAGACCCCGTCCAAATATACCAACAAGTCCTAAATCATATTACGGACTCGCTCGAGCCTTCTGAACACCCGAAACAATGCTAAATCTAAAAATCACACCTCAAAACCTATTGGATCAAACTTAAGAACTTCAAGTTTCTGAGTTCCCTTTCAACATGCCGAACCATATCTATACTACTCGGAATGACACCAAATTTTGCGAGCAAGTCATAAATGACATAACGGAACTATTCCCGATCTTGGAATTTCGTGCGGACCTCGATAACACAAAAACACGTACCAAACCTCAATTTGAACTTAAAGACATTCTCATTTCACTATTCGGTGCCGAAACGCTCCCGAGTCATCCAAAACCCGTTCCGAACACACACCCAAGTCCGAAATCATCATCCGAACCTACTAGAATCTTCGGATCTCGATCCCGGGGTCGTTTACTGAAAATGTTGACTGAAGTCAAACATGGCCTAAGGCCAACCTTAAGGAACTAAGTGTTCCTATACTACTCCAAACTCCTCCAAACCTCGAACCACCCGCCCCCGCGAGTCATAAATTAGTAAAAGCAACTACGGGAAGTTTCATTTAGGGGTAGGGGTCCTAAAACACAAAACGACCGGTCGGGTCGTTACATTCTCCACCTCTTAAACAAAAATTTGTCCTCGAACGGGTCTAGAATCATACCTGGAGTCCTGAATAAGTGTCGATATCTGCTCTGCATGTCCTCCTCGGACTCCCAAGTCGCCTCCTCGACTGGTTGGCCCCTCTACTGGACCTTTACGGCGGAAACCCTCTTGGACCTCAACTGGCGATCCTGCCTGTCAATGATAGCAACTGGCTCCTCCTCGTAACCCAATCTCTTATCTAGCTGAATGGTACTGAAATCTACCACGTGAGAGAAGTCGGTGTGATACCTCCGGAGCATGGACACGTGGAAGACCGGATGAACCCCTGATAAATTGGGAGGTAAAGCAAGCTCATAAGCAACCTCCCTAACTCGTCTCAACACCTCAAATGGGCCTATAAACCTCGTGCTCAGCTTGCCTTTCTTCCTAAATCTCATAATACCTTTCATCAGCGAGACCTTCAACAGAACCTTCTCACCCTCCATAAATGATACATCACGCGCCTTCTGATCCGTGTAACTCTTCTGTCTGGACTGTGTTGTGCGAAGTCTCTCCTGAATCAACTTCACCTTCTCCAAAGCATCCTTCACCAGATCGATACCATATATCTTAGCCTCGCCAGGCTCAAATCACCCGATGGGAGATCGACATTGCCGACCATACAAGGCCTCAAATGGAGCCGTCTCAATGCTGGACTGATAACTATTATTATAATCAAACTCGGCCAAAGGTAAGAACTGGTCCCACTACCCTCCAAAGTCAATCAAACATGCTCTGAGCATGTCCTCCAATATCTGAACTATCCGCACCGACTGCCCGTCGGTCTGAGGGTGAAATGTCGTGCCGAGCTCTACCCGGGTGCCCAACTCACTCTGTACGGCTCTCCAGAAGTGCAAGGTGAAATGAGGACCTCGATCTGATATAATGGACACAGGAACACCGTGAAATCAAACTATCTCCCAAATGTATATCTGGGCCGACCTCTCAAAAGTGTAAGTGGTAGCTACTGGAATGAAATGTGCCGACTTGGTCAACCTGTCCACAATGACCCAAATCGCATCAACCTTACGCAAAGTCCGACGCAACCCGACTACGAAGTCCATAGTGATGTGCTCCCATTTCCACTCAGGTATAGGCATCTTCTGAAGTAGGCCTCCTGGTCGCGATGGCACCCAACGCCGCCGTCAGGCAAGCCAACCTTTATTTACTAGTGATTTCAGGTAGTTTACCAACACTTTTTTTTCAACACTTGCTTAACTTAGTTTGATACATTTAAGTAGTAACGGATAACTTAGGAAAATTTTATGCAAAAATAAATAATCATGAAGTCATAATTTACGATTACATCCCAAAATAAAGTATACTAGCATGTGTGTGCCAGGAACTAGTGTCACAAGTCTACAGGCATCTAGTAGAATAATATCAAAAGAATGAAAGTCTGTCCTACTGTCTGAGGAAGCATAGACAGAATGAAAAAAAGAACAGCTCGAGAGTGCTGCTAGAAATCACCAAGAAGAGCAGCTCACCATGAAGCCTCGACCAATAAAAACTCAGGGACAAGCTCCGGGCTGGAACCCAGATGCACCTGCCTCAAAACCTGTACAATTAAGTACAGAGCGTAGCATGAGTACATAAACAATATGTACCCAGTAAGTATCCCGCCTAATCTCAAAGAAGTAGTGACGAGAGGTCCACTTGACACTTACAAGGGCCCAAACAGAGAATTTAAGTGATAATTTAAAAGAGGACACCAAGTAAGCATGGATAGTAAGAAAATAAATAATGAACCGTAATAAAATCCGAATGTGAAGTGAAACATCAATTTACAAGTTTTCAGTTTGATCTTCCGAGATAATTCACAACTCAACAGTCATAACAATATCAGGCAAATAGCATGCGCATAGTGGAATAAGGACATCCGGCCTAGGCCAATATAATAAGGGTAACTGTGCACTGCCGAAGGGTCGAACGACGCGAACCATAGATGCATCTATTAATACCCGCTGTGGCGTACGGCCCGCTCCCATGAGAGTAGGGGAAATAATTGCTCCGTTCGCAGGATATAAATTGCAAAGCGGTCGCATGCAAACACAACATCTTTCTTTCAATTATTTTCAAATAACAATTCCTTTAAAACATCAAACTCTTGGTTTCCCATAAAAACACAATTGCATACAATGAAGCTACAAAGCATATAACTCAAGTTAATGAAATTCACATGGCATGGTGTGGATCTAACTATCCGGACATAACAATAATAATCACTACGCACGGGATCTCGTTACCTCGCACGTACGTAGTCCCCCACAACAATGACACATACTCATTTAATTCACCTATGGGGGAAATTACCTCTTACAAGGTTATAAAGGAGACTTATCTCGCGTCAAGTCTACCTTTAGGGTCGAGAATGCGCCCAAAACTCCAAATTCGTCGCTCAAGGACTCGAAACTAGTCAAATATTGCATAAATAAATCAATCTATACTCAAATTTATGAAATTTCCCCATTTAAATGATTGTTTAATCCTAAATTGAAAAATCCCAAAATACATCCCCGGGACCACATGCTCGGATTCCGAAAATATTTGAAGGAAAATATCACCCATGGCCTAAGGATCAATATTATATAGTTTTTGTTTGATTCCCCAACAAATTTCTCGGTCGTCTCCCATTTTTGTCAAGAAGCTAGGTTTTTACTTAACACGTGTTTTCTACTTATTGTGGTGTTAGTCTACCTAAAAATTCAAGTAATAAGCTAAATTCATAGTAGAAATTACTTACCTCTCAGCAGCTAGGTCGAATAACCTTCTTGCATGCCCTCAAAATCGCCCAAGAATGAAGAAAAATGGTAAAAAATGGCTAAGTCCGTGTTAAAAAGAAAGTGCACTACCTACAAGCTTTTTCGCACATGCAGCTCGAGGACCGCACTTGAGGCCTGGCATCTGCAAGGAATTTCTTGCACCTGCGGATAAGGGTAAGGGGACTTGGTTTCGCACCTGCGGTGGGAAGTCCGCACCTGCGGCTCCGCTTTTGCGAAAAGGGTCCTGCACCTGCAGAAATTGGCAACTCCCTCAAGAGTCGCACCTGCGAGGCTGGGATTGCAGGAGCGGTCTCGCACCTCCAACTGGACCTCCGCAGGTGCGGTCGCACCAGACCTGGTGCACCAGCAGTCATTTTAGGCTGTTTTTGCCTCGCTCGATGCCTGAATGGCATCTGGGCCCACCCGAGACCCCGTCCAAATATACCAATAAGTCCTAAATCATATTACGGACTCGCTCGAGCCTTCGGAACACCCGAAACAGCAATAAATCTAAAATCACACCTCAAAACCTATTGGATCAAACTTAAGAACTTCAAGTTTCTGAGTTCCTTTTCAACATGCCGAACCATACCTATACTACTCGGAATGACACCAAATTATGCGAGCAAGTAATAAATGACACAACGGAACTATTTTCGGTCTCGAAATTGCGTTCGGACCTCAATAACACAAAAACACGTTCCAAACCTCAATTTGAACTTAAAGACATTCTCACTTCACTATTCGGCGCTGAAACGCTCTCAGGTCATCCAAATCCCGTTCCGGACACACGCCAAGTCCGAAATCATCAACCGAACCAACTGGAATCTTCGGATCTCAATTCCGGGATCGTTTACTGAAAATGTTGACTGACGTCAAACTTGGCCTTTAAGGCCAACCTTAAGGAACTAAGTGTTCCTATACTACTCCAAACTCTTCCAAACCTCGAACCATCCGCCCCCGCGAGTCATAAATCAGTAAAAATAACTATGGGAAGTCTCATTTAGGGAAACGAGGTCCTAAAACACAAAATGACCGGTCGGGTCGTTACACGAACTTTTAGTGGTAATTATTTTTAATTTAGCGGCTAAACAAAATAGATGCTAAAGAAGTATAATTAGCCGTTTGGATTGGATTTAGTAGCCGTTATAATTGCCACAAACAATTACCCTTAAAGATGCGATTTTTTAGTGGCAATTATTTTGAATGTAGCGGCTATAATGATGGACACTAAAGAAGTATAATTAGCCATTTTGGATTGGATTTAATAGCCAGTATAATTGCCGTTAAAGATAATATTTTTAGCGGAAATAAAACATACAGTTTACCAGCTTTTGTGAGAAAAGCCGCTAAAGGTTTTGCCGACCTCGGTTTCAGCGGCAAAAGACTAATGGCCGGTAAAAGATATAACGGCTATTATTATTGCCGCTAAATCCATTTTGTATTGCCGCTAAAGGTCTTATTTGTTGTAGTGGAATATCTAGAAGCTCTAGCCCTAAAAGAAGACGAAGAAACATTAGCCCTAGAAGATGGAAAGGGAATAATGTTGCAAGGAGAAGAAGAACCCCTAGAAGGTGTAGAACTCAAGCTTCTTAGTCTTCCACCTCTCCTACTCCGGATTGGAGCATAAGAAGGAGATAGTTCGTCTACAATGATAACCTTCTTGGAATCTTGATTTGAGAAAGACATATTTACGTGAAATAGGAATTTACAAGTAATGAAGGAAAGTTAGAAGTTTTTCGTGAAAGCAAAGCCAGGAAAAGGTGTATTTATACTCAGAGGAAACACTCAAAAAATGGAAAAAACATTGATGTGAAAGTCGTAATTAGAACTGTCACTTCGTGACTGATGCAGCCGCAAAAAGCCCTAAAAGGCGCTCATGAGTTGCAGAATCAATCTGAGAACGTCACGTGGCACGAGCATTAAATGGAAGTGACAAGCGACGCATACATTTAGAGACGGATGCAATGGTACGAGTGAAACGGCGGCAAAAATTCTCGCCATAAATGAGTATCCACTTACCAAATATTTAATTGATAAATGAATGGTAAGTGGAGGGACTATATGTATTGGTAAAAAATAGACTTCACACGTGTAATATTTCTAATGACAAGGCAATCTATGTGGATCAATGGAAACATGACAGCTGGTCAGAAGTTTAGAAAGAAGTACGGGACAAAGAGCAACGGAATATCATACACACGAGACAGTTAGATGCGGGAGTTCCAGTCTAATTGAGGAGTTGAAGAGACACAGTCAGAATGAACCAAGGCAGAATAAAGGGCAGATTGAAAGATCTTCAATCGATGAGCTAAACGTTACATAATCTTCACACAACAGTTACGATTACCAATTGTAACGTTACACTAATGATATTATTAATCATTAATGCTCAATCATTAAGAAGAGTAGACGTTATATTAAGAAATTCCCTATAAAAGGGAGTAAAATCTTACTTGTATAGACACGTTCGAACCACTATTGAAATATACTTACTTTTATGTGATCTTATTGATTTCTTTTTTACAAGTTTAATTCTTATTATTCGGTTATCAGTAACCCGAGTACTTCTTAAAATAGCTTTGACTAAGAATCTAATTCTTTGATTAAATAATGTCACTTTTAGCCATTAATTCGACTATCATAATGAGTAAACTAAAAATTGCAAAACTAACACCTTACTACTTTATCTATCAATTACCTAATTAGTTATCCTAACAATACAAACTAATAGGAGAAAATTATTAATTTAAGACCGAAAGCTAAAATGTAAAATGGCTGTGGTATTTTTCGATTTTTTTTTGTTTAATAATTCAACTAATAAACGTAATCAAATCCTAAAAATGCAAATAGAGACCTAACATGCTATGCAAAGAAGATTTTAGATATTTTGTGTTTTCTTATGACTTTAAGATATTAAATATGCAACTAAATGCAAACAATAATTCCTAGAAAATTTTACGAAAAATTAAAACAATTAGAAAATCTATTTTTATGGATTTTATAGGAGTACTTTCCACAGGGCAAAAATTACGTGCTCACATACTTCAATGAGATTAAGCATGAAGTGATATTATGTAAAACGAGGTGGCCGAGCTCGACTAGTAGATATCGGGGTTGGTAGCCGGCTAGTCAGTAACGGTCGAGGTCGAGTATCAAGGACAGTGCTAAAGGCTAGTTTTTATGATAGGATATTTAAGAGAATATTCCATTGAATATTCTCTGTACTTGTACTTTTACGGTTAACTAGGGTATGTCCCATATAAATAGAAAGAGAGACAAGGGGAAGAAAAATGTAATGTTCTCTCATAAGAACACTTTTCGAGAAGCGGATGTCTCTCTTGAGAAAAGATACAAACACCACCTTTCTAATAAGATTCGATTATCTATTCCATACTTTTCTACCAGATCAAAGAATAGTTCCAATATTTCAGTATTTGTCTATCATTCATCACTGCTAGAAGGAAGAATCATCCACCTCATTCAATATTGGGCGAAACATTCTCCTTATTTACGTTAATGTCATCTATTGTTATTTATTACTTGATATTCTTCCATCATTACTCATCTTGAAACATTAAATGCATACTGCATTTAATCTTCTGCCAGAAGGAAGAATCATCCACCTCATTCAACATTGGGTGAATCATTCTCCTTATTTACGTTAATGTCATATATTGTTATCTATTACTTGATATTCTTCCATCATTACTCATCTTGAAACATTAAATGCATATTGCATTTAATCTTCTACCAACACTGCCTAGTTTTATTTGAGCTAGTTAATCACAAATCTAAGGATATTATTATTAACTAGGTTTAATCTCTCTTTACACAAAATTATTTAATTTAATTAGAGATTTATATTTTTTGGTCAAACAGACTTTTCGCTACAAATAAATTAAACCAACTAAATCTATTTTTCAAATATCGAAAGCAAATCAAAAAATTAAGTCATTTTTCATCAATTCAATTTTTGTTCGATTTTGTCGGTTTCTTCTTGTCTTTTTTTTTTTTAAATATGGACATACACTATCAAGAACAACTTCTAGCGATTATATTCCAACATAATAATATCAAGACAATTCCTCTTTAAGAAAAGCAGAAAATGTGTTTGTAATCAAGTTTTATATGTAGCTTCAGCTACAAAAGCGTACGCCTTGGCAAATAATTTAGCCATTTTCAAGGAACTTAATAAAACTTCTTACAATGAATTTCTTTTGTGCAAAAAATGAAGAATAGTCATTTACCAAATATCTTGATGATAATTAAATTAAATTAAATGATAGAATAAATTAAGGGAAACGGAGAATTTAAATACAGCTATGTACATTTAAACCAGAATATAAATACAGAGAATTAGATTATGGGAAACTACCAGCTATGTACATTTATAAGTAATTCATTACAAAAATTGGCCAGTTTATAAAATATTACTAATATTAGCCAAATATTACTAATATTAGCCAATTAGCTATTTGTAGATGTGAGCACCTATTTTTGACCATACTTGAGATTTTTCAACACTTTTTAGTATGTAAATAATTTTAAGTTTAATCTATATATTTTAATCTTTATTTTTAGTAGGTTTTATTTAAGAAATTAAAAATCACAAAAGAAATTAATATGTTCTTAATTTTAAAATATTTAGATAGTATTTTTATTTTTACACTCTTAAAAAAAAGAAAAATATTAATTAAAGCAAGAGTTAATGAGTCATTTCCATGTGGCAAGATTCTTCCTTATCTTTTGTAACAAACTCACATGCTCTCCCTAAAAAAACTCACATGCACATACACGCTCTTATTTTCTTGGCAAAAGAACATAACTCCATTTCCATAAAAAGCTCCCTCACTCCCTAAATCTCGCTCTCTCTCTCTCTCCTTCAGACGGCGATAGCATAAGCTCTTCGTTAGAGAAGCACCCACGTCGACTTCACTAGAGATGTTGATGACGATGGAAGTTTTCAGATCTTGTTGGGCGAGCTAACGCCAACGACGCCACTTCCGAACTCCATTAAAACCAGCAGCCAACAAGCTCTTAAACCTAGTCTTCCTCAGCTTAAAACCTAGTCTTCCTCACCTCCCAAAACAGCTCGCTTGTTGAAGTTCAAAGTCAAAGAGGTCGAGTTCGTCGTTGTTAGTTTCCGGCCATGGTCGCTGGTATTGTTTCGTTTGTTGATTTGCAAACTTTTGAAATTCAGATTTGACAATAAAGGTCTGTTTCCTTAAATATTTATTGTGTATTCACAATTTGATTCATTTTTACTGTTTGTGTTTATTTTTGCAACATATATCCAATCATCGTGGTTCAGTGTCACCAATCCACGTGATGACAAACAGATTCAATCATCATATAATTTGATTATTTATTTTGGAATAGATGATTTTGAAAATTACCCTAATTTTTATGTAATAAAATTTGAAAATCACGTAATGATTTATCTTGCTAGGATAAAAATCTAGGCGGTAGGATAAAGCGGTTCATATTAATGGACTGATGTGTTATATGAACACTCGTAGTTTTCTTTAGGCGCGTAAATAAATCATCGTGACTGTGGGTAAGGTTCATGTGGCATGGTCACGACTCACGATACGTAAACCCCAATTCGAGTGTGTGTTTCACGTGACTCGACCACAACTTCAAATAAAAATAGAAATAAACATGTTATAAGTCGCAGGTGCATTTCATGTGGCGCGGTTTACAATGTATACCAAAACGACAAGTGTACGACATCGTGACTTGTTTCAAAAATAATTCCATAAATAATTAAAAGTTGTATAAAAGATAAAATGCACAATAGGTTTCAAATATTTATTAAATCAAATAATTAGTCCAATTAATAATAGTTGAGCGACCGTGCTAAAACTACGGAACCTGGGAATGCCTAACACCTTCTCCCGGATTAACAGAATTTCTTACTCGGTCTTCTGATTTTCGTAGACTTTAAACATAGTCATCTTTTCCTCGATTTGGGATTTTAATAAACCAGTGACTTGGGACACCATAAATAATCCCAAGTGACGACTCTGAATAAATAAATAATCTCATTTCGATTAATGCCACTTAAATTGGAAATACTCCCTATTCCCCTTTCGGAAAACAGGAGGTGTAACAGCTCTGATGACTCTGCTGGGGACTAAGAACCCAGAATCTCTAGTTCAGGGTTCAGAATTCGACCTTGGAATAGCTGTTATGATTGGCTTTCATGATTGTCTGATTTTTACGTGTTTGAGGCTAATGTGCTAGATGCCGCTTTTTTTTACCACTTTGATATTGTGTGAAAATATAAATTCCGACGAAATCCTTCTTCCCTCTGAGTCTTCTAAATCTTCTGGGAAGGATGCACTTCACATAGCTTCTTTTCTGTTAGAGTCATCCTAATTTTAGAACGAGGTTCGGACAAGTTGCAAAGCTGATAAAGCTTCTGTATTACCGGTACGCTGCCCCCCTCCCCCCGGCTCGAGTTGTCTGCTCGGGTAAGGCAGGTCTAGAATAATACACCCCAGGGTTCAAAATTAGAATGACTTAGCCTCATGTCGGATGCCTAGTAGGTATGTTTGTTTGCATCACATGAATTTGACTTTGGGGACTCAACACAGGGGTTGGGTCCGACTGAGATAGGTGTACCCCAAATTAAAATACCACCCTGATGCATCTTACGTGCTACTTGTGCATCTGTTTGTTTTGGTTTGAATATTGACTGGCTTCTAGAATAGGGAAAGAAAATCAAAAAAAAAAAATCAAAAGAAAAATCAAGAGCGAAAGGTAGGTATTTGAAATTTTCCAAAACGTCGCTGAAATTTTGAAGAAAAAAAAGAAATAAAATAAGCCAACGTTTTCAAAAGTCATACTTCCCCTGTTCCGTCAAAACTGGCAAAACTACCCGGATCTGATTCTCACCGGATGTGAGATACGTAGGCAAACCTCGTCGGTTTCGGCCCCCAATTTTCAAAAATCCAAAAATATTTTCCTTTACTTAATACTTTAGAAAGGTCTTTCTTTGAGTCCCCAATTTTAAAAAATCCAAAAATATTTTTTTTAATTTCTTCTAAAAATCCAAAAAATATTTTCATTTTTTTAGAGTTTTTTTCTTTCGAAAATTGAAAAGAAAATTCAAGATTCAAAAAATATTTTCTTTAGAAGTCTTTCTTTCATAATTTTAACATAAATGTCCAAAAATTCAAAAATATTTTCTTCTTTAGAAGTTTTTCTTTCGAAATTCGCCGGAAAAAAAAAAGAAAAAAAAAAAGCGAAATCAAAAAATATTTTTTTCTTCTTTATAAGTCTTTCTTCGAAAATCAAAAACAAAAAAATTCAAAATTCAAACAAAAGAGTTAGTTTATTTCCTTTATTCCTAATCTTCCTGAGCTACGCAAGATCTGATTCAAATGGCGTCATGATATGTAGGCAAACCACATCAGGTTCGATCGAATGATTTCAAGAAGAAAAAGAAGAAGAAGAAGAAGAAGAAGAAGAAGAAGAATGATAATAATAAGGACCGACTGAGTCCATTCTAACGTGTCTTTTGTTTTGAATCGTGAAGAAAGTTTGAGGTGGTCGGTTTGTGGTAAGCTGACAACACAAAATCTAAGGAAAAATGACAACTGACATCGAAGTTGTTACGAGCGGTCATGAGACTCAAGGTCAGAGAGTTCAACAAGAGTCTACTGTGGTTGAGGAAAATAGAGTACTGAAACAGAAAATGACTGAAATGTGTCAAGCATGGGCCAATGGCCAAGGATCGCCCTTTTCTGTTCATGATTTCCCAGAGTTCACTCCCATATCGACTACTACCATTCCAGTCTCATTGTCTGATCAATCATATCCACCTAGGTTCCGTCTTTATCCCAATTGTACGTCCACGACTGGAACTCCAGTTGCATGCTATCAAAGTGTGCCATTGATAACCAATCAGACAACCACTTTTGTTATGCCCGTCTTCACCATCCCATAGCCGACGGTGGTGCAGAGAAAAACTCACGAGTCACAATTTTCTACCCAGCAAGAGAAGTATCACTCTCCTGAGTACCACTCATACCTATTTGATCTTCCTGCGAAGATTGAGAAGCCTTCCTGAAATATGGCACAGGAAGAAATGACCCAAAGACTGAAAAGCTTAGAACAACAGTTGAAAAACATGCAAGGGCTGGCAGGTCAGAAGAGTATTGCCTTCAAGGATCTATGTATGTTTCCCGATGTTCATTTTCCACTTGGTTTCAAGACTCCCAAATTTGAAAAGTATGATGGACATGGAGATCCCATAGCCCACCTGAAAAGGTATTGCAATCAACTATGAGGTGCGAGAGGAAATGAAGAATTACTGATGGATTGTTTTGGGGAAAGACTTACGGGTGTAGCCTCCGAATGGTTTATGGATCAAGACTCATCTCGCTGGTATCGAGGCCTTTGTCAAACAGTTCCAATATAACATCGACATCACCCTGGACCGTAATTCCCTTTCAAATCTGAAGAAGAAACCAACTGAAAGTTTAAGGGAATATGCCATTAAATGGAGAGAGCAAGAAGCTAGAGTGAAGCCACCCATGGACGACTACGAGCTAATCACTGTCTTCCTTCAGGCTCAAGAGCCAGATTATTTTCAAAACATGATGTCCGCAGTGGGCAAATCCTTCTCGGAAGCAATCAAAATGGGGGAAATGGTTGAGAATGGCCTTAAGACAGGCATAATTATAATTCAAGCAGTTCTCAAAGCCGAGAC
The DNA here is from genome assembly GCA_005239505.1 of Nicotiana paniculata. Classification (NCBI taxonomy): domain Eukaryota; kingdom Viridiplantae; phylum Streptophyta; class Magnoliopsida; order Solanales; family Solanaceae; genus Nicotiana; species Nicotiana paniculata. Next base: position 15,005 of record ML361782.1, on the reverse strand, counting down.
CCAAGTTGTCCAGATTGAATCTAATAATTTTAGTGACATGAATGATAACTATGAAGAAACCATGACGACATCAGGGTCGAGAAGAGGTCCTAGGAGAACATCTCAAAGGTATGATCAACCTCATCAGGTTTACCATGACTCCCCTGAGCACTACTATCCACCTCAGAACCCACAACACTCTGTTGCTCCACCTCAGTATGTTGTCCAGCCACCAAAACACCCCAGAAGGCGAGCACGAGCATCGCAAAATCTCCACCAGCCTCCACAAAATTTTCAAGTTCCCTTTAACCTACATCCAAGCCAGGGTTATAGAGGGGAACAAAGAGTAAAATATAATTTTACACCAATAGGAGAATCTTATGCAAGCTTGTTTGACAAATTAAAGCATTATGACATGATTGCACCTAATCCTCCAAATCATGTGGACCCACGTGCAAGAAGTTTTGACCCTTTTAAAAGGTGTGAATACCATTCCAATGCCAAGGGGAACAATGTTGAAAGCTGTCGGGATTTGAAAAGAGAAATAGAAAGGATGATCCAGGAAAAACTTATTATGATCCAAGACAGTGACATCTAGAATATCCCGCAGAACCCTTTACCTGCACATGATTATGCACACTTTGCGGGGATGATATGTGGTGACATGGAGTATGAGAATCCTCATGGGAACTTGCCGACTGAAATTGAAGAAGTCCATGGTGATGCTGATGAGCAAATTTGTGGCTAAATGTCAAGCTTAGAAATTGAAAAGTCATTCCCTCCTCACTATGAAGGAATCTTGGTAGCTTGTTTTGATATTTTTTCTATTATCTGGGTTATTTTAGGGTTGTGATCCAGATTTTATTTATTTTATTGAGTCAAACCCTTCTATCCCTCTATTCTGTCTGCGTGAGTCTTGTCTATTTGTTTTGTTGCTATTTTCATTGTCCGGGTTATTTTAGGGCTGTAACTCGAATTTTAGGTTGTTTGACTTGTCTTTTAATCAATGAAATAAAGTTTGTCCTTTTGTGTCATTCCATGCTTAGTTCTTTTCCCACTATTTTTTAGTGATATGATATGTATGCGGAATTTTTGGCCAGATCTTAGAAAATTGATTTAAGCTTGAATTGGATAACTGAGAACAAGACACTTTTGAGGATGAATAAAGAGCTGAAATACTTTGGAATTAAGGTTGATTAAAATTCACCATCAAATAATTGTGAAGATCGGTCTTGAGGATGTTTAATCAATTGAAGCTTGGTCGAAAGTTTGACATTAATGGATGGAAAGTGTCTTTCGACCATGACACACCAAGAAGATAGACATGTTCATCAATTCTATGATCGTGAAAGTCTAACATGATTGGCATTATCAAGGCTAGGAGGCCCTTTTTCTGCTACCCAAACACTTTATACCCATTGTTACCCCGTTTGAACCTGTGTTATTTTCTTTGACCACCCTCTTTTGGAATCAAGTTTAGAGCCAAGAGTCAAAAAAATGAAAAGAAAAGTCCTTACCTGAAGAGTACAAACTGGGGCAACTCTTAGAAAGTTCAAATGAAAAAAAAGTAAGTAAAAAATAAAAATAAAAATAAAAGAAGAAGAAGAAGAAGAAAGAACAGTCAAAGGTCCATGCCCCCAGAAAATAATGGCTGGGGCAACTTGTTTTGAAAAGGAAAAAAAGAAAAGAAAAAAAGACAAAAAAAGAAGAAGAAATAAAGATGAAAAAATAATTAGGTCAGATGTTTGAACTACGTTAGACCTGATTCCTTTAAAAAGAATACGTAGGCAGCCTTACACAGTTCGGTCCAAATAAAAGTTAAAAAAAATCCCCAATATCTGAAGCTGGGGCAAAAATTTTATTTCACTTTTGAAACAGTCGATTCCAAGAGTTGTAAGTCTACAACTCCTCAGTTTGAGTCTAGTTTGAGCCTTCATGCCGACCCTTCTTTCCAACCCTATCCAAAAAACTTCCAAATAAAGACCTCCCTATATGCATTCAAGAATGCTAAGAGAAGTATGCAATGAGCAACGGTTGTCACGCGACATAGAACACTATCAAATTGCTCACAAAAGAAAAAACAAAAAAAGAAGAAAAAGAAAAATGAGAGAGTCTTACTAGTGAAAACCTTCACGAGCACTGTAAGGCGACGTAAGTAGGGAAATAAATGAGAGAGACTTGTTGGTGAAAACCCCTCGGGGCACCACTAGTCGAAAGTGAGTCGTGAAGCTGATGCAAAGGATTGGTATGAACAAGCCCGACTTCAAAGGTCATAAGAATGGTAAAAGGGAAGATTGGATTAGTTTGATAGATCGACCGTTAAGTCCAAAATGCATGTCATGATCAATAAGTCTAGTTACTGCAAAAAAAAAAAAAAAGAATTCTTCCTTCTGTCCTTCTGACAGGGGCATTTCCTGTTAATACTTGTTTCTTTGCATCATTGTGTCCTTCACTCTGAGTCAGTCCTTATCAAAACAAGCAAGAAAAAAATCTGCTACCATTTTTTCAATTGCACAAAGTAAATTTGGTCAGCACACTCAGGTGTTACAGTCAACATGCCTTGAGGATTCATGAAAATGCTTCCCCCCAAAAAACTCTTGTTGGCCTACTTGGCGCAAGCAAAGATAACTGGTGATTCTCTCTGACAGACAAATTGCTCAAAAAGCAGGAAGTCATTCAAGATATCAGAAAAGGTCACCTAAGCAAAGATCTCCAGTTGTGATAAGGCTAATTGAGCCACAAATACAAATGGTATTGGGTGTTAAACAATTAGGGTTGATGCAGAGCAAAAGTCTCTTAAACCGACTCAAGTTGATTGAGCAAAATCCAAGATGCCGAGGACTCAAGGACACAAACCGACCACCACTTTCAAAACTAAAAAATTTTTCTTTGTTTGAAACAGGAACAAAGCAGTGCAAGGAAAGTGGTTTTAAAAAAGAAGAGAAGAGAAGAGAAAAGCCGAAAAAGGGAAGTTTCTCAAATCTTTGCCTTGTTTTGTCTTGCTAGTGTGCATAAAGTTTGTCATTGCTCTTAACATTTTTCCTCCTAGGGTAACATATCTTAGTCTGATGGATTTTTCTCCTAATAAAAATCTTAGTCTGGTGAATCTTTCTCCTAAGAGAGAAAACATAGTCTGATGAACTTTCTCCTAGGATAGAAATCTTAGTCAGATGAATCTTTCTCATAAGATAACAAATAAAGACCTAGTCTGATTGAATTTTCTCCTAGGATATAAATCTTAGTCTGATGAATCTTTCTCCTAAGATATTTATAACAAAAAAGGGACCTAGTATGATGAATTTTCTCCTAGGATCGAAGTCTTAGTCTGATGAATTTTTCTCCTAAGATAAGAAAACCTAGTCTGATGAATTTTCTCCTAGGATCGAAATCTTAGTCTGATGAATCTTTCTTCTAAGATAAGAAAACCTAGTCTGATGAATATTTCTCCTAGGATCGAAGTCTTAGTCTGATAAATCTTTCTCCTAAGATAGAAAACCTAGTTTGATGAATTTTCTCCTAGGATAGAAATCTTAGTCTGATGAATCTTTCTCCTAAGATAGAAAACCTAGTTTGATGAATTTTCTCCTAGGATAGAAATCTTAGTCTGATGAATCTTTCTCCTAAGATAACAAAAAAAGGACTTAGTTTGATGAATTTTCTCCTAGGATCAAAATCTTAGTCTGATGAATCTTTCTCCTAAGATAACAAAAAAAGGACTTAGTTTGATGAATTTTCTCCTAGGATCAAAATCTTAGTCTGATGAATCTTTCTCCTAAGATAGAAAACCTAGTCTGACGAACTTTCTCCTAGGATAGAAATTTTAGTATGATGAATCTTTCTCCTAAGATAACAAAAAAAATACCTAGTCTAATGAACTTTCTCCTAGGATAGAAATCTTATTCTGATGAATCTTTCTCCTAAGATAACACAAAAACACCTAGTCTGATGAATCTTTCTCCTAAGATACCAAAAAAAAAAAAGACCTAGTCTGATGAACTTTCTCGTAGGATCGAAATCTTAGTCTGATGAATCTTTCTCCTAAGATAGAAAACCTAGTCTGATGAATTTTCTCCTAGGATACAAAGTCTTAATCTGATAAATCTTTCTCCTAAGATTAAAAACTAGTCTGCTTAATTTTCTCCTAGGATAATAACTTTAAAAAAAGGGAAGTCTATATTTAAAAAAAATAAAAAGAAAAAAAAGAGGGTCAATTTTTAGTTTTATTAAGTTATCAATATGTAGTTTTCTTGAAATCAGGGATCCCGCCTGTAGAATAGGGTCACTTTTTACGTTAGTCAAGCTTAGTTTATAGTTTTTCGCAAGCTCAATCTCAAATCTAGGAGATGCACCTCCTAGTTTGGGTTTTTCAGATTTTATTTCTTTAGGATACGCACCTCCTAATTTTAGGTTAAAGGTTTCACCCATAGGAGACGCACTTCCTAGTCTGGGTCTTTTTAAATATACTTTTAGGAGACACACTTCCTAAAATGAGATTTCACCCCTAGGAGACGCACTTCCTAGTTTGGGTCATTTAAGTTCATCCCTAGGAGACGCACATCCTAGTCGAGTCTTCAATTTTACTCTCATCATTGCATATTTAATCAATAGCATAGGTGATTTATAGTTCTGCTAACAACTCACAAATCTTCCTAGTGCAAACTGGGGCAGAAAAGTTTCTTTTATTTTGTCTGTTTTGTTATAGTAGCAGGCGCCCACCTGAAGAACGAGGGAATTCATTTCAGAGTTACTTCAAATTTCAAGTCAGTAGAAGGCGCCCACCTGGAGAACAAGGGAAGTTATTTCAAAATTCAATTCAAGTTAGAAGTAGCAGAAGCGCGCCTCAAGAATGCGAGTCGGCAGTCCGATTTGACCAAAAGAAGAAGTCTCAATCCAAAAAAAAAGAAAAGAAAAAAAAGAAGTGAGTCCAAAATGCAGAAGCAAATGAAATACGTGAATTTCTCAAAACATGGTTGAAGTCACGATCACTGCATTACCCGTTTTTATCAGAAGAAGCCGTGAAAGAATGAACTAGCACCTGCAGCTAGCAAGCATCAAGGTTCAAATCAAAGTCTGCATGAAGCACTATTCAAGACTCAAGATCAAGCTTCAGAAGACTTATAAATAGGAATCTTGTAACTCATAGCCGATAGGCTTGTTTAGTTCTTTTAGATTTTGATTTTGATGTAATAACAGGGCCACAAACCTGAGACTCGACGGAACCTCGCTCGACTCTCGAACTCATCATTCCATCATTCTCCTTGAACTACACGCAACCTGATTCCCTTATAACCCGGGATATGTAGGATGTCCAAAACCAGGACTCGGTTGCACCCTTTTCTTTATTTATTTTATCTTTTGAATAACGATATGGTCAAATATTAGTCACACGGCTCACTTTTTCTTTGCCTGAAAACCCTTCACGTTTCCAAGCAAAGAGGGGCAGCTGTGAGCACCTAATGTTTTACCATACTTGAGAATTTTCAACACTTTTTAGTATGTAAATAATTTTAAGTTTAATCTACATATTTTAAACTTTATTTTTAGTAGGTTTTATTTAAGAAATTAAAAATCACAAAAAAAAAATTATATGTTCTTAATTTTAAAATATTTAGATAGTTTTTTTATTTTTACACTCTTAAAAAAAAGAAAAATATTAATTAATGCAAGAGTCAATGAGTCATTTCCATGTGGCAAGATTCTTCCTTATCTTTTGTAACAAACTCACATGCTCTCCCTAAAAAACTCACATGCACATACACACTCTTATTTTCTTGGCAACCAATTAATCTCTATACTTTCTCCTATATATGCACACAAAAAAAAGAACAAGATGCCGGCCTACCCCTCTTGACTTGAGAACGACTCCTGGCTTCTTCTTCCTCAAGAGACTTCATTCTCTTTTTTTCATGAAACCTCCATAGCCATGTAAGACCAGCTCTTTCTTATGACAAAAATAACTACAAAACCCTCTAGAATCAGTTAAAAGAAGGCAATTGTTTCCCCGTCCCATAAGTGATCTGATTTGCAAAAGAACATAACTCCATTTCCATAAAAATCTCCCCCCCCCCCCCCCCCACTCCCTAAATCTCGCTCTCTCTCTCTCTCCTTCAAACGGCGATAGCAGAAGCTCTTCATTAGAAAAGCCTGCCGCGTCGACTTTGCCGGAAATGTTGATGACGATGGGAGTTTTCAGATCTGGCTGGGCGAGCTAACGCCGGCGATACCACTTCTGAACTCCATTAAAACCAGCAGCCACCAAGCTCTTAAACCTAGTCTTCCTCAGCTTAAAACCTGCCAAAATAGCTCGCTTCTGCCCCTGTTTTAACCGGTTGAAGTTCGAAGTCAAAGAGGTCGAGTTCACCGTTGTTAGTTTCCGGCCATGGTCGCTGTTGTTGTTTCATTTGTTGATTTGCAAACTTTTGAAATTCAGATTTGACAATAAAGATCCGTTTCCTTACATATGTATTGTGTCGTCACAATTTGATTCATGTTTACTGTTTGTGTTTATTTTTGCAACATATATCCAATCATCGTGGTTCAGCTTCACCAATCCACGTGATGACAAGCAAATTCAATCATCATATAATTTGATTATTTATTTTTCCCTAGATGATTTTGAAAATTACTCTGATTTTCATGTAATAAAATTTGAAAATCACGTGATGATTTATCTAGCTAGGATAAAAATCCAGGTGGTAGGATAAAGCGGATCATATTAATGGACTGGTGTGTTAATTTATAAACACTTGCAGTTTGCTTTAGGCGCGTAAATAAATCATCGTGACTGTGGATACGGTTCCCGTGGCATGGTCACGATACATAAACCCCAATTCGAGTGTGCATTTCACATGACTCGACCACAACTTCAAATAAAAAAAAATAAACAAGTTGTAAGTCGCGGGTGCATTTCATGTTGCATGGTTTGCAATGTGTACCAAAACGACAAGTGTACGACATCGTGACGTGTTCCAAAAATAATTCCGTAAATAATTAAAAGTGGTACAAAAGATAAAATGCACAATAGGTTTTAAATATGTATTAAATTATATAATTAGGCCAATTAATAATAGTTGAGCGACCGTGCTAAAATCACGGAACCCGGGAATGCCTGACACCTTCTCCCGGGGTTAACAGAATTCCTTACTCGGTCTTCTTGTTTTCGCAGACTTTAAACGTAGTCATCTTTTCCATGATTTGGGATTTTAATAAACCGGTGACTTGGAACCATAAATAATCACAAGTGGTGACTCAGAATAAATAAATAATGTCATTTCGATTAATGTCACTTAAATTGGAAAAACTCCCTATTCCCCTTTCGAAAAAAATGAGGTGTGACAGTAGCCAAAAAAGGTCAAATTTTTGCTTTCTTTTGAGTGGTTGTTATTAGAATAGATTGGGAGCTTGAATCTCAGTTTTTTGATGATTTGGAGAAGTTTTGAGGTTGTTTGAATTGAAAATTCGAAGTAAAAACTAGACATGAAAGAAAAATGATATGTCTATCACACTGTGTATCATTTATGTATCACATATGCATCATATTTATATCAGTTGTGTATCACATGTATACCTTTGTGTGAGATACATGCATGATACATGTGTCGCAGAAGCATTTTTTGAACTTGATCAATTACGATTTTGATATAAAACCAGTCCAAATCAATTACGAACGCGTGGAAGGAATTCAAAGAGTTACGCTTCCAGCTGAATAAATACCGCACGATAAGACTTCAAGAATGTGAACTTTTCCTAAAGGTTCTGTAGCCTCTCGAAGATTAGTACAGACGTCTACATACCGATCCGCAAAACTCTACTAAACCCGCTCATGAATCGTGAGACCTATGTAACCTAGGCTCTGATACCAACTTGTCACGACCCAAAATCTAACCAGGGTCCTGATGGCGCCTATCGTGTTACAAGGCAAGCCTATTTCTCAAAATATTACTACTAATTTGATTATAAGAATTTAATAAAACATTTCCAATAATTTAATTCCTGATAAACTAAACCAATTCTAAATATAATTAATACAAAGTACGGAAACGAGCCCCAACATCGGTGTGTCATTAAGTCATGAGCTTCTAAAACTATGAACTAAGATATATATAAACTGTCTAACTGTACAAAAGAAGAAATGACAAAAGGAGTAACAAGGTCCTGCGGATGCTAGCTGCTACCTTGCAATCTCCAAATATAGCTAGTCTGAACTCAACGATCGCCGCACTCTAACTCACCTGGATCTGCACATAAAATGCAGGGTGTAGTATGAGTACAACCGACTCAGTAGTAACAGAAATAACTAAGGAATTGCGTAGTAGTGATGAGCTAAGCAAAACAATCCAATTATATTTTTTCACAATTTAAAATAAACATGAATAAACAGGTAAATTCCATAAAACCAACAAATGCCACAAAGAAATTAACAGGTAAATACAGCAGCAACAAAAGTAAATGCAACCTCACAACAATGTCACTCCATCGCTCGCACTCAGCACTCAGCACCCAACACTCTACGCTCACTAGGGTCTGTACAGACTCCGGAGGGGCTTCCAAAGCCCAAGCGCTAAGCACGGACAGCTCACGTGCCATAATATCAATACCTGGATCTGCACGGTCAACTCACGTGCTAAGCGGACAACTCACGCGCTATGGTATCAATACCTGGACCCGCACGGTCAGCTCACGTGTTACGCAGACAGCTCATGCGCTATGGTATTAATATCCTTACAACCACGCCCTCGGCCTCACTCAGACATGAACCTCTCTAGCCTTACCATCATCAACAAATAAGGGGACACAACCCACATCAAGTATCACAACATATTAGCAAAATAATAGAGACTGAGGTAAACATGTACAATAATTTCTATGTCTGAGTACAAATAATGTGAGCATGAATAAAGCCTAAACATGATCTCTAACATGAAGGCAAACTTCAACAACAAGTAAACACATAACCACAGATAATGACTATTAGGCCTCACAGCCTCACGAGATGGACCAAGTCTCAATCCCTCGCGGTGCACACCCATACGCTCGTCATCTAGCTTGGATATCACCTCCATAAAATCACATGATATCAAATCTCCGGGTTTATACCCTCAAAGCCAGAGTTAAAACTGTTACTTACCTTAACCACGTAAAAATCCTACTCTGGGATGCCCTCGTTTCTGGACTCGGTCTCCAAAAACTCCAAACCTAACCAAAATCAGAATACTACTATCAACATAGGCTAAAGAATCGAATTCCACAATAAAAACTACAAAATATGCCCAAAATAATCGGCAAAAACTCGGCCCCAGACCCATGTCTCGAAATCAGTCAAAAATGGCAGAATAATAATCCTCGTCCTCTCCCGAGTCTAACCATATAAAATTTATCAAAATCGAACTCCATTTGGTCCCTCAAATCCCTACCTAAAACTCTCCAAAACTCAAGCCCTAACTCCCTCAATTTCACTTTGAAAGCATCAATCAAATCCCAAAAACAAAGATGGATTCATGAAATATAACCAAAACCGAGTAGAGAACAATTACCCAATCTATATGGTAAAAATCGCCCAAACCTGAGCTCCCCAACTCAAAATATGACCGAAAGAACAAACCCTTATTTTATATATTTTTCTGTCAGCTATTCTACCTCGTTTCTCATGCCAAACGATCCCGAAACTCGCTTTTTATTCCTCCAATGTATTCCTTGTGAAATTCTACTCAAGTTATACTTTTTAATCACTTAATTTGACCTTATAATGAATGAGATATGTTGGTTTCAATATTTGTAAATAGTGCAGATTTTTAAATACGCCGTCAGTGGTAATTTCGTAATTAATCTGAAAAATCTAACAACCTAATTCTTAGTAAAATGACCATAAAATCTTCATACGATGTCCAAATTTGATGATTATTTTTGCTACGGGTCCGTAATTACGATAAGAATTTAATGTTTCAATCAAAATAGAAATCGGAGTTCATTTGCTAAATATGATATCATTTATGCTTGACGAAACGGCGTCGAAACATAAGAAAAACGAGCGCAACACAACCCAAACCTATCCGAAACTCAGTCAAGGCCCTCGGGACCTCAACCAATAATTCCGACAAGTCATATATTACTACCCGAACTTAGTTGAACCTCCGGAATATCCAAAACAAAACCAAAACACCAAATCAACCTCGAATTCAAGCCTAAAAACTTCTAAACTTCCAAAATTCGCCAACGACGCCGAAACATATCAAACCACGTCCGAATGACCTCAAATTTTGCACGCACGTCACAAATGACACTACGAATATATTCCAACTTCCGGAATCCCATTTCGACCCCGATACCTAATTTTCCACTGTCGACCAAAATCGCCAAATTTCTAACTTTCGCTAATTCAAGCCAAATTCTACCACGGACCTCCAAATTATATTCCGGACACACTCCTAAGTCTAAAATCACCCAACGAAGCTAATCGAATCATAAAAATCCAAATCCGAATTGGTTTACTCATAAGTCAACTTCCGGTTGACTTTTCTAACTTAGCTTTCTAACTAAGAGACTAAGTGTTCATTTCACTCCAAAACTACTCCAAACCCAAACCTACCAACTCGATACAACTCAACACAGCTGAATAACACATAAATAAGAATAGATGGGGGAAATGGGACTATAACTCTCAGAACGAACGACCGGATCGTTACACCAAGGCTCTTCCCATCATCATATCATAATTCCCAAGTGCATAGTAAAGATTTCATCCAGGAACATCTTTCTTTAGCCAGTTGTTAAAACAGTAGACACATTATTTCTATCAATAACAACTGGCTAAAGAAAGATGTTCCTGGATGAAATCTTTACTATGCAATAACCAAGGGTTAGCTTCTGTGGTTGCAAATCCTTGCTAAGCTTTTATCGTTTTGGAAAAAAGAGTAAAGTATTCCGACGGGCAATATATAGATCAATGTTGTATCAATTTGATTTTACTGTTTGTCGCTCTGTATAGTCTGTTCCATCTCTGTCTAATTCTGTTCATCTATCTTGCTTTTCTTTTCTTGCTTCAACTTTATTTGATAATCTGGATACATTTTCTTGCATCAATAGCATTAGGATCTTACATGGCAATACTTCAGAACCTTATTTTGCTTTAATCCAAAGTTGTTCTTTCTTGTTTTAAATATTCATTTTGCAACATCTCTGTCTAATCATTGCGACAAGACTAAACATGTATGATGCTGTCCGAGCTGTAGTCACACAAACTTTGGAATAAGGAACTTTAACTACCAATGCTATGTAATAAGAATTAACACAATCTTTTGTACCAATGAAGGGTGGGACTGATACACTAATGCTTGTATTTATGTATTTTAAGTTAGTCTGCAAAATCATGTATCACGTATCACCGATGAACTGAATGGCTATTTAGAGTTTACTGTGCTCAAAACTATTATTGCTATTTTGCAAAGCCAGTCTTGCATTCCTAAGAGAGAGAAAAGGGAAAAAAAAGGGTAAAAGGCACTCTTGACATGTGATGCTTATTTATCTATGTTAACAAGATATGAGGCTAACTGTAGTTAGCTGGCTTAGTTAGTGTTAACTGTAGTTAGTTAACTAAGAGTAGTTAGTTAGTTAATGACAGTTGTATTCAACTAACTTAAGTTACAGCACTGTATATAACTAACAAGCAGTTAGTTATCATGTACACTATATTCATTCTATGAGAAAAAACGATTTCTTCTCCAGTGATGCTTCTTCGTATCTTCTTCTTATCTCTTCTCCATTGAAGTTTAATCACTAGAAGTTATCATGGTATCAGAGCTAAGCTCACAAGCTTGTTTCCAGCATTTTTTAGCCTTTTTTTGCCTAATTGCTTTTGAGTCGCCATTATTGGTGAAACTCATCCTTGAGCAGCTAGGGTTGTCTTTTTTGTTACAATTCAGAATTGTCTCTAAGTTTTCAAGTTTATTTCAATGGCAATTGAAACTACAGACGACGCTACTGATGCTACACACGCAAGAGGAGGCATCGGGATGATTCCAGTTGTAGATCAAATCATCCTCTATTTCTTCAACCTTGCGATACTCCAGGTAGCTCACTAATTTCTATTAAATTCACAGGACCTGAGAACTATGCTCTGTGGAGTAGTTCTATGCAAGTTAGCCTACTAGGAAAGAGCAAATTAGGTTTTGTTGATGGTAAGTACTCGAAGGATAAATTTGATTCATCCTTGCATGAACTGTGGGAAAAGTGTAATGCTATAGTCCTTTCGTGGATAATGAATTCAGTTAGCAATGAATTACTAAGTGGTATGGTGTATGTTACAAGTGCTCAGAAGATCTGGTCCGATCTTAGGGTAACTTTTGATAAAGTTAATGGATCGCGAATCCTATATCTTCATAGACAAATATCCACTTTAACCCAGGGTATTTCCTCAATTTCAGTGTATTTCTCAAAACTAAGGGAACTGTGGGCAGAGTTTGATGCACTAATGCCCTGCCCTGGTTGTGGTTGTGAAGAATCTAAGAAATATGTTGAACATTTCGAATCTCAACGACTGTTGCAGTTTCTAATGGCTATAAATGAATCATATGCTCAGTCTAGCAATCAGATTATGATGATGTCCTCAATTCCTTCAATTAATAAGGTCTATGATATGATAGTGTCTGAGGAAAGTAGGAGATCACAGTGTCCTCTACACATATTCCTGAGATGAATGAAGGAATAGCCTTGTTTAGTAACAATGGAGGCTACAGGGGTACTAGTTCACATGGCTCTGGTAATGGTGTCATGTATAACAACAAGGGAGGATCATCTAGTTCAGGAGCAGGTTATAGAAACAAGAAGAATATCCTTCACTGTGACTATTGTCGCTTCAAAGGGCATACCAGAGATACTTGCTACAAATTGGTGGGATATCCAGCAGATTTCAAATCTAAGAAGAAGATTCCCTCTGTCAATTATGCCAAGGACAATCATTCTAATAGTGATGTCAACTCTGCTTCTATGGGTGAAAGTACTGGTTTAATGGCTAACATGGCGAGAAATGCAGCACCTAGCCAAGTTCACAATCAGAATGTTCAAGCAGGACTAACAGGACTGGCAGGGATTCCACAGTTTACTCAGGAGCAGTACACTCAAATTCTGCAGATGCTTGGCAAAGGCAGTGAGATTGGTAGTTCATCTGAGAATGCAGGTATAGCAAATGCAACCATGACTACCAGTGAAGACCTAATTAAGTGGATAGTGGATTCCGGAGCATCAAATCACATGGTTAATGAAAAACAAATCTTAACGGAGAATAGTGAGTGTGATAAGTCTAAAGAGTGCAGAGTTCATTTGCCTACTGGAGAGACAGTCACTGTTAATCACATAGGCTCTACTTATCTTTTTCCTGGTCAAAAGATAACTAATGTGCTGCACATACCTGGATTCAAATACAATCTCCTATCTATATTAAAGTTAAAAAAAGAACTAAAGTGTGTAGCCATGTTCTTTCTTGATTTCTTCCTTTTTCAGGATCTCTTCAGTGGCAAAAAGAAGGGGGGGATTGGTAGAGAAGACAGTGGCCTCTAAACCACAGTAGCAAACTTCAGGTGAATTCTGCGGTAATACCTCGCAAACTTCAGGTGGAATCTGCTGAAGTACTTCAGATGGATCGCAAACTTCAGGTGGATTCTGCTGAAGTACCTGTGTCCCAGGGTCGCAAACTTCAGGTGGATTCTGCTGAAGTACCTGTGTCTCAGGGTAAAGGTGTCTTAAATTATGTTGCTGCAAATACAATAACTGGCAGTAGACTGAGTGTAGATCTTTGGCACAAAAGACTAGGGCATGTGCCACTTACTACTTTGAGGAAGATGAAAGTTTTTCAATCTGTAAAGCATGATTCATCTAAAAGTCACTGTACTGTATGTCCACTAGCTAAACAATCAAGACTGCCATTTCTTTCAAGTAATACTGTCTCTACTACTTGCTTTCACACTATTCATGGTGATGTATGGGGACCTTACAGAGTTCCTACTCATGATGGTAGAAGGTATTTTCTAACCTTAGTTGATGATCATTCCATATATACTTGGATCTTTTTACTTCCTTCGAAGGGTGAAGTAGTTGTAGTGATGAGAAACTTTTTACTCATGGTCCAGAATGTTTTTTCCTGTTCTGTTAAAGTGTTTAGGTCTGACAATGGTTGTGAATTCTTAATTCACAAATGAAAGTATTACTGCAGTCTTTTGGAATCATTCATCAAAGTTCATGAGTCTACACTCCTCAGCAAAATAGAGTTGCTGAAAGAAGACACAAATATATCATGGACACTGCAAGAGCCTTGAGGTTCCAAGCCTCAGCTCCTCTAAGGTTCTGGGGAGAATGTGTTCTAGCTGCTGTTTATGTGATCAATAGACTGCCTACACCTACTCTTCAAGGCAAGTGTCCTTATGAAGTGTTGCATGGTCAGTTTCCCTAACTACATCATTTTCGAGTGTTTGGTTGTTTTTGGGATATGTTACTGATCTCAAAGGGGGAGAAAAATTCTCACCAAGAGCTGTCCCAGCCATATTTCTTGGTTACTCTTTGACCAAGAAGGGGTACAAGATGTATGTTATTCACTCAAAGAGTTTTCAAGTCACGAGAGAGGTAGTGTTCAAAGAAGATGTCTTTCTTTTCAACCATCTTCCCCCTACTATCTCATCTCTGTTACCAGTCCTCGACCTCAGTACTGTACCTGCTTCTACTTCTTCTTCTATATCATCCACCTCAATTAGTCTTGAATCTACCGAGCCAGTTTTAGACAGTGGCATATCCGACACAGTTGATCAACCTTACTGCTCCTCTCATTAGGCTCAGTAGAATCTGTTGAGACAGCTGATGATTCTAACAGTTCTATGTCTTCTACTGTCCCTGAGCCCTGTAAAAGATCCACCAGAACTAGCAGACCTCCTGTCTGACTTAAAGACTATGTCACTCAGCAGCAAGGTAATGCTACCTACTGTTATCCTATGTCAAACTACTTATCCTATGATCATGTTTCCCAGTCCTTTGGTGCTGCACTT
>ML361781.1:0-19472 GCA_005239505.1 Nicotiana paniculata | reverse complement strand
TTGGAGAGTCGTACAGAGAGAGTTGGGTACTCAGGTCGAGTTGAGCACATCGTTTCATCCTCAAGCCGATGGGCAGTCGGAGCGTACCATTCAGATTTTGGAGGATATGTTGCGCGCATGTGTCATTGATTTTGGGGGTTCATGGGACCAGTTTCTGCTACTCCAGAGTTTGCATATAATAACAGTTATCAGTCGAGTATCTAGATGGCTCCGTATGAGGCCTTATATGGTAGGAGGTGCAGATCTCCGGTTGGTCGGTTTGAGTCGGCCGAGGCTAGACTATTGGGCACAGACTTGGTTCAGGATGCGTTGGGTAAGGCAAAGTTGATTTAGGAGTGGCTTTGCACGACGCAGTCTAGGCAGAAGAGTTATGCGGACCGAAAGGTCCGAGATGTGTCTTTCATGGTTGGGGATAAGGTGTTGCTGAAGGTGTCACCCATGAAGGGTGTTATGAGATTCGGGAAGAGGGGAAAGCTGAGTCCCCGGTTTATTGGGCCTTTTGAGGTGCTTCAGACGGTTGGGGAGGTGGCTTATAGACTTGCTATGCCTCCCAATTTATCGAGTATTCATCCGGTGTTCCATGTTTCGATGCTCCAGAAGTATGTTGGTGACCCGTCTTATGTCTTGGACTTCAGCACGGTTCAGCTCGAGGGTGATATGTCATATGAGGTAGATCCAGTGGCTATTTTGGGTCGACATGTCAGAAAGTTGAGGTCGAAGGATATAGCTTCAGTAAAGGTCAGTGGATAGGGAAGCCGGTGGAGGATACCACCTATGAGACCGAGCGGGAGATGCGGGACAAATATCCTTACTTATTCGAGACTCCAGGTATAATTCTAGACCCGTTCGAGGATGAACGTTTGCTTAAGAGGGGGAGGATGTAACGACCCGGCCGGTCGTTCTGCGAGATTAACCCCGTTTCCGCCATTTTTGCTTTATCATATATTTCTTAGCTTGTTTATGTGGTGTTGGGTCAGTTGGTTTGGGTTCGGAGTGGTCATGGTGAGAATTGACGCACTTAGTCTCTTAAAGTAGCCTAATAGTTGAAAAAGTCAATTGAGAGTTGACTTATTGGTAAACGACCTCGGAATGCGGATTTTATGGCTCGGATAGCTTCATTAGGTGATATGGGACATCGGAGTGTGTTCAGAATGAAATTTTGATGTCCAGTGTAAAATTAGGCTTGAATTGGAAAAAATTAGTTTTTGGAGATTTCCGGTCGGCAGTGGAAAATAGGCTATCTGGGTCGGAATGGAATTCCGAAAGTTGGAACAGGTCCGTAATGTCATTTTGGACATGTGTGCAAAATTTCAGGTTAATCAGAGGTGTTTTGGTTGGTTTCGGCATCGTTGGCGAAATTTAGAAGTTTCAAAGTTCATAGGTTTGAATTTGATGTAATTTTGGTGTTTTTGTGTTGTTTTTGGTGCTTCGAAGGCTCGACTAAGTTTGAATGATTCTATGGGGTGTGTTGGTATGTTTTGTTGAGGTCCCAAGGGCCTCGGGTGTGTTTTGACAGGTTAACGGATCAAGTTTGGATGTTGGAAGTTGCAAATTCTGCTGGTGTTTTGTTCTGGTGTCCTTCTATGCGATCGCATAGGCTTGTTGGGGTCAACATGGGTTTTATGCAGTGCGATCGCGTGTGTGGAGGCCGCGATCGCGTAGAGTGGGTTCTGTGTGTAGTGCTATCGCATGGGTAAGGTCCGCGATCGCATAGGGTGTTCTGAGGCACGTGAGGGGATGGGTGTTTGAGCTATGCGAACGCGTGTGTTTTTATGTGAACGCATTGTGAGGGATAGTCTGTGCATCGCGAACGCATCGCTTGGAATGCGATCGCACTGAGGAAAATAAATGGCTAGGCAGAATGTTTTAAAGGCCATTTGTGCGGGATTAGCTCATTTCTTTCCTCCATTTGTGAACGAGTTGAGAGCTATTTGAGAGGGATTTGAAGGGGAAATCAAGGGAATCACTTGGAAGTAAGGTTTTCAACTTCATATCTCATTTATACATCGTTTTTTAAGTAATTAAACCGGAAAATTTGTTGGAAGTAAACCCAAATTTTGGGAAGAATGTGCATGGAAATTGGGATTTTCTTTTGAGGATTTGAGTGGGCAATTTTTGTCCCATTTTAGTGTTCTTGGTATGTATATAATCGTCGGAGGGCGAGGATTCTAGTGATGTAAATTTTATTGAATTCCGAGACGTGAACCCGGGGCTCGGGTTTGGCCGAATTTCGAGATTTTTGTATAAATTGATAGTTTTCGATTGGATTGTGTTCCTTTAGCATATATTGATGATGTTAAACTGGTTTTGGTTAGATTCGGAGCAATTGGGATCCAATTTCAGGGGCAAGAGCATCGCGGATTAGTGTGTTGGCTTGGTGGAGGTAGGTAATGGTTATAAATCTTGTCCTGAGGGTATGAAACCCCGGACTCCATATTTCTCACTGTTTTTAGAAAGGCACACATATCGGATGACGAGTATGTGTCGCACACTGATTTTTGGATTGGACTTGGTCCTCTCCACGACAACTATTGAGTTGCGTATATACTCTAAATCTTATGTTAAACTATATTCTAAAGACTATTGCTATATTTGGGCTGTAAGCCATGTCTGGGGCCTCATGCCGACTTGTTTAGACCCCTTGGGGGATTTTTACCGCTATTTCCTCACTGTTTATTGATGATTTACACTCAGTTGCATTGTGCTTACTGTTTTTGAAACTCAACCTGATTTACACTATTTTAAGATATAAAATGATGTTTTGGGTCGAGTACCCAGTTTTACTGATATGCCCGAGGGGCTTTTGAGAGGTTCTGACTGAGTAAAGCCGAGGGCCTGATTGTGAGGATCTGATACGCCACGAGGTGGCTTCATTTTAGCGCTTGGGATGAAGGATCCCCTCCGGAGTCTGTACACACCCCCAGTGAGCGCATGTACCTACTGAGTGCTGAGTGCTGAGTGCCGAGCGCCGAGTGATAAGTGATTGGGAGGCATGAGTGACAATGAGGTTGCCCGAGGGGCTGATACTGAGTGGCTGTGAGGTGCTGAGTGACGTTCTTCCCGATGGGCGATTTATGGTTCATGTTTTTGCCCGAGGGGCTACTTATGATTTATTTCTTTTTTACACTAAATCTTTCGNGATTTATGATTCATGTTTTTGCCCGAGGGGCTACTTATGATTTATTTCATTTTTACACTAAATGTTTCAGTTTGAAATTGTTGAAAAACACATTTTTCAAAAGATTTTTCTGAAAATGGTTTTAAGGCATGGTGATTTCATATATCTATATATACTGTTGGAAACAAAGGCTGTGCATATTATGAATTGATGATATTGATTTTTATGTGTTTCTTGCCGCTTAGACTTGATTTATTTTCATTACTACTGATTTTGTATACTCACATTACTCCCTGCACCCCTGTGTGCAGATTCAGGTGCAGATACCGAGCATTAGCTATCTATTCCATGCGGAGCCGGAGTTCGGGATATAGAGGTAGTTGTTCAGCGTCCGCAGCATCTCTGTTTTCCCTTCTTTTGTAGTATCTAGCTATTCGTTCGGAGGTTCTGTATTATAATAGTATACCTTTGGCATATTTTTCTTAGATGCTCATGACAAGTTGGCTCCGGGTTTTGGGGTTGGTTGGACTGTTTAACTGTTTATTTTGCCGAATGGATTTAGTAATTCTATATACTTTATGAAATGCTTGCAATTGGTTGGGATTTTGGGAAGAAACTGTAAATATGTGATTATTAGCTAGCCTAGTTGCACGATAGGCGCCATCACGGCTGGTTTAGGATTTGGGGTCGTGACACTCACTCACCCTCTTAGTTTTCTTTCTACCTGCTCTTTCATAGTTTTACTTAGAATTGAACTCAATTTAAATATAAGAAAAATTCATTGAGTTCCTAAAAATTTAGAGCAAAGTATAATTTTCATTATGTGCGTGTAGGTGTGAAATGGAATATAAGGAAATATATACAAGAGGAGAAGCGTAGGGAAACTTGCCCTTGAGTCTTAGACATAGGTGGATTCAGGATTTGAATTTTATAGGTTCAGATTCGTAACTCTACTGCATCTCATCTAATTTATTGGGTTCAAAATTTATTATTTATAAATATTTAATAATGTTTTTAACATAATACATGTATGAGCGAAAGTTATAGATTCAATTGAACCCAGGATACTTCTCCGAGTCTTGACATTTCTAACCTTTTACTATTGAATTCCATAAAGAGAATGAAGAGCAAAAGTCCAAAGGGCCAAAGTCAATAGCCCATATTTATAGATCCGACCCGGTCCAGTTGTAAATAATATAAACAGAGTATTTTTTTTTATTTTTTTTTTCACAGATTCTTATTTCCTTTGTAATAGAAGCATTATTTGTACTCTTCTGGTCTTTCTCTGATCTAATGGAACATTCTAGATTCTCTTCTCCAAATTTGTGCATTATGAAGAATCTGTGAGTTTTCATGGTATCAGATATCACGCCCCCTTTTTTACCTCCAAAAAGATATTCTGTTATGCATTGTGGGTTAAAGGATTTTTCCAATTCAAGTGAAAAATTTGAGTAAGGATTATTTATTAACAGAGTCGCCACTTGGAATTTATTTTCCGGTGTTCCAAGTCACCTTTTATTTGAATCCCTAGTCAAAGGAAGGTGACTCTATTTTTATCGGTTTGCGAAAATAATGTTCGTGTAAGGAATTCTGTTGACCGGGAGAAGATGGAAGACATTCCCCGAGTCCCGTGGTTCTAGCACTGTCGCTTTTATTGACTAAAATTGGCTTGAGTTAATTTTTTGATAAACTATGCTTTATTTGATTTTCATGTTTTGCCTAGGTCCGCCTTTATTGTTGATGACTTCGTTGATCTAAAACTAGGACGAGTATCCCCGACCCTAGCTTGCACTAACCAAGACGAGTATCCCCGACCTTGGTTCGTGTGTCACACCTAAAGTGGAGCCTACTTGAAATTAATTAAATACGACTTTTATTTATTTGAAAGAATTTGAACAAGACGTGCCGTTACGACTTTGCCATTTTCATATCTATTCCAAAGCGAGTCTTCCTGATATCGGTTAAGACAAAATTAATTATTAAAAATGTTAGTTCATCTTTATTGTGAAAAGATA
Source organism: Nicotiana paniculata (assembly GCA_005239505.1). Classification (NCBI taxonomy): domain Eukaryota; kingdom Viridiplantae; phylum Streptophyta; class Magnoliopsida; order Solanales; family Solanaceae; genus Nicotiana; species Nicotiana paniculata. The sequence continues at coordinate 14,339 of ML361781.1, read as the reverse complement.
AACTTCTTTGTAACTTGAAGATAATGAGTCCGCACATGGATAATTAAAGGAGGTTGAATTAGCTTATAACCTTATTCTTATTATTGCGCTATTAATTATATTGATGAAACTAATATAAACTAAATATTTTGAAAGAATTTTTTACACCTAAAATTTTCCTAATGCTTGATTATTCTTTTTCTTCTTTTTTTTTTAAAAAAAAAAATCTTTTATTTGCGAAAAGAGCAAGGAAAAATACTATTTATGATTAATCTCAGGATGATAGCTTCATACCTCTATTGAGAATTAAATTATTTGTCGTGGAAAGAAAAAGGGGCAATTCATTTTATTGTTATTTGGAGCCGTTGGTTTAGTTAATTGGTCTATATTGGTTTAGACCCATTGTCTCTTTCAATATATCTTGTTAATGTCTAACTAGAATTAGGCCCAACTTATTTATTAACAAAATACATATTGCTAAATAGTACACTACACATTAAATTAAAATCACATGCTACAAACAAATTAAAAGTAGTAAAATATTTAAAACAAACAAACCAAAAATACACAAACCAAGAATGACAAAATATTTTGCTTAATGAGAAAAAGAATGAAGCAAGAGTATTATCGAAATACTTAAGAAATGGACAACAACAATTTTTCTAATACACTTGAGCATTAACCATGAAAAGAAATATTACATTAATACTAATAAAAATTAAACTCCTAACATACCTCAAAAACATATAATATCATTCTACTTAAAGATTTTCTTTTCTAAAAAAAACTAATGCAAACCTTTATCACATATTTTGATATTCTAAAAGGCAATCATACAAGAAAGCTTAGATAAGTTCTCATGATTTAAGTTTCCAGTAAAAGAACTAAACTTAGAGGGAGGAAAATAGACACCATATGTTGTTACCCATATATGAGCATGCACATAGGAATAAAATGGACCATCATTCATAAACAGAGACAAAAGAGTATAAAATATCATATAGCTTGGATTAGAACTTGAACTTCATCATTCTAAGAGCATTCAAATAACTACATGGTTAATGAGAATTACCTAGATTGCAGAAGATTCAGACAACAACAGATTTACAGCTTTTGAACTCAGCGAGGTTGAGTAACAATAGCAACAAACAGACCCGACAACCCAAAAATCGAACTCCAAAGTTTAAAAAAAAAAAGTGTTTGCAAGACCAAGAAAGAAACTCAGAAACTAACTTTGCAACTTTGGAAAAGAAGAATCCCAGACTAGCTTCGGGAGATTAAGTATTTTTTATAAGGTTTTACTCTTAAAAAAGACTCAAAAGCTCTCAACTTTCCTGCTCAAGGATATTCAGGATATTCAGATGTTCTCCTTAGATGTGTTCCTTATTTTTTTCCTTTTTAAAGATCCTGAAAGAGCCACTGTTAAGTAGGAGGTGAAAAGAACTTTTTGGACAGCTTTTTTGTTTTGAAAATTTTTCTAATAGGACTCATATTTGTTTACCAAAACCAGCCTAAAGGACTGTCCAAATAGGAGAAAGAACAGTCATTTTTTCACCAAATTTACACACAAAGTAAAGTAGTTGCATTTCTAGCATACTTCAAATAGTGAAAACAAACTACCCTACACTTTAATCTCATAATTCTACTTCCTACTCCTCACTTTACCAATATCAATAGCATCCCCTACTGATTATGAACAAATCACCAAATAGATAATTGCATTTGAACTTCAAACAAACTGAAAAAACAGAACTAGAACCTCTAGATTTCAACAACTTAACAGATAACTAACTAGGACAATAGCTTAAGCAAATGAGCAACTAATTGACAAGTGATTCTGCCGGAAAGATGAAACTTAGTCGATTAGCATGACGAATTAAATATGAATTACAAAACAACAATTAGAAGCTAAAAGTTAATGCACTTTAATCCTAAAACTAAATTTGAATCTAAACAAAGTACATGTTAACCATGAAACAGAATAGTGAGATTAATATTCTAAATGATGACAAAATCAAAAGGTAGATTAAACATGAAGAAAATGATCACTAACAGAATTAAACTCATAAAAAAAAACTACAAATCGAACACAAAAGAAAACACAATATCAGAGACATGGGTAAATGGATTCAAGATTTTACCACACAAGGGGGGTCACTGCTAACTCGAGCAATACGGAGGTGCCAGGGACCTCGAGCAACAACTTTCCGACCTTGAAACCCTTATTTCATTCCAGCAAATGCTAAAACAAAGGAATTCCAGCATTATGTCGGAAGAAAAAAGGGGTTCTTGGGTCGAAAGAAACAAGGACGGAGACGTGGTGTTGGCAGATCTGGTGGGCAGCGGTGGTCGCGGCAGTTTGGTCGCCGAAGTAGGGGGCAGACGGCGGTGGTCGGGTTTTGGAGGTAAAATTAAAGGGAAAGTGTGGATCTCCTAGAGATCTACACGTCTATGTGAAGTTTGTGGGGCGGGTGGTTGGATTTTCCATGAAATCAAAGAGAGGAATAAAGGGGCGGCTACCTAGGGTTTCAATTTCATGGAATTAGATGGAGGTTTTGAAGGTTCAGGGCTTGGATTTGGAGAGAGGGTAATGAGATGAAGAGAACGGTGTAAGCTGCATGGTGTTTGGAGCACGGCCGCCGCCAGTGGCGAATTCCGGGTGGCAGAGGAAGAGTGGGAGAGTGGGGAGATAGGAAAGAAAAGAATAGGGGAAAAATGGGGGAAATTGTTGGGTATTAAGGGCTTTAAATACCTTGGGTGTAGATGATTTTGGACCATTAGATCAAGAGAGGTTGGATGGATGAGATTTGATCTCTGATTCAATAAAAACGACGTAGTTTCAAGGAAAAACTATGTTGTTTTGAGTTCTTTCTTGGCCTTCCACTTAATGGACCGGGCATGGCCGAATTGGGCACAAGTTTTGGGCCAATTTGGCTCAATTTTAATTGAAATCACTAGCCCAATTCCTTAATCCTTAATCATCTTATTTAGTCCTAGAACAAATATACAAGTAGAAAGAAAAATCTTTTTGGGATATATATAATTTAAAGATGCAAATTAATATATACAAATAAAAGGTAAAAAATATTTTTGATATTTTTAATAAAGGAATGCAAATAGAAATTCACAAACAATTAAAAATCATCCAAATACTAGTATTAAAAGCTTGCAAAAATTAGGTATTAACAGTTGCCCCTCTTTGCTCGAGAACATGAAAAATTTTCGTGCAAAGAAAAGTGAATGCCATGACTAATTTTTGCTCACACATCAGTACAATGAAAGCATTTTTTTGGAAAAAGGTGACCGAACCTTGCTTCCGAGGTTTCATACATATCCTTGGCTATAAAGGAATCATGTCAGTGCAGTTTTGAGAAAATTTGGTAGCTGGGACTACCGGACACTGGAGTTAAGCCTGGTGATGTTGTTGTGCTGTTTCTTGCTGCTTAAAACAAAAGAAGAGGAGAAATACATATTGCTGCAAGCTAAGAGTTACAAACTTCCGATCTATGTGTCTTCTGGAGTCAAATCTTGATTCTTGACTTGCTCACTTGTGTTGAACTTAGATTGGATCTTGATGCTCATTGACGAAAATACTACGGCTCATTCCTCATTGCTTCATTTCCCGATCAGAATTTGGGAAGATGATATTTGAGAAGCTGGATTATTGACACATTATCAATGCTAACTCCAACTATCTTGAGATCGAAAGACTTCTTTCTTCTGATGGGAAACTGAAACTGCAAGCTTTAAACGTCACATGTTCTCTACAGTGGGGCGTGAAAATCCATCAAAGGCGAATAAAACAAACAAAATTTTTCTGCCCTAGTTTGGACTAGGAAAATTTTGTGAGTTATCAGAGAAAGCTATAAACTATCTAATTTATTAAAAGGCACACAAAAACAGTAGAATAACTAGCTAAAAGAGATAAAAATTTTGTAACGAGGGATTGTGTACCCTATGTTACCAAGAGGATTAGGTAACCAGGGGTTGGGACCCTGTATTACTGAAAAGAATGTAACCAGGGGTTGGTACCCTATATTACTGGAAAGGAATGTAACCAACGGTTGGCGCCCTGTATCACTAAGGATGAATGTAACCAGTGGTTGGTACCCTGTATTACTGGAAAGGAATTTAATCAGGGGTTGGTGTCCTGTATCACTAAGAATGAATGTAACCAGGGGTTGGTACCTTGTATTATTGGAGAGGAATGTAACGAGGGGTTGGTACCCTGTATCAATGAAGAAGAATGTAACCAGGGGTTTGCGCCATGTGTTACTGGACATGAATGTAACCAGGGGTTGGTACCTTGTATTATTGGAGAGGAATGTAACGAGGGGTTGGTACCCTGTATCAATGAAGAAGAATGTAACCAGGGGTTTGCGCCATGTGTTACTGGACATGAATGTAACCAGGGGTTGGTACCTTGTATTATTGGAGAGGAATGTAACGAGGGGTTGGTACCCTGTATCAATGAAGAAGAATGTAACCAGGGGTTTGCGCCATGTGTTACTGGACATGAATGTAACCAGGGGTTGGTACCTTGTATTATTGGAGAGGAATGTAACGAGGGGTTGGTACCCTGTATCAATGAAGAAGAATGTAACCAGGGGTTTGCGCCATGTGTTACTGGACATGAATGTAACCAGGGGTTGGTACCTTGTATTATTGGAGAGGAATGTAACGAGGGGTTGGTACCCTGTATCAATGAAGAAGAATGTAACCAGGGGTTTGCGCCATGTGTTACTGGACATGAATGTAACCAGGGGTTGGTACCTTGTATTATTGGAGAGGAATGTAACGAGGGGTTGGTACCCTGTATCAATGAAGAAGAATGTAACCAGGGGTTTGCGCCATGTGTTACTGGACATGAATGTAACCAGGGGTTGGTACCTTGTATTATTGGAGAGGAATGTAACGAGGGGTTGGTACCCTGTATCAATGAAGAAGAATGTAACCAGGGGTTTGCGCCATGTGTTACTGGACATGAATGTAACCAGGGGTTGGTACCCTGTATTACTGGAGAAAAAGGTAACCAGGGGTTGGCACCCTGTATTACTGATAAAGTGTTGAATTCCTCTAGGAGAAATGGTTCTACTCGAGTTAAGCTACATAAAACATCCTGAGCGAAGAGTACTTCTACCCATAACTATGGGCTGGATCCCCCTAGGCGAAATGGTTCAACCCGAGTTAAGCTACGTAAAACACCCCAAGAGAAGAGTACTTCTACCCAGAACTATGAGCTGGATCCCCCTAGGAGAAATGGTTCTACCTGGGTTAAGCTATGTAAAACAACCTGAGAGAAGAGTACTTCTACCCAGAACTATGAGCTGGATCCCCCTAAGAGAAATAGTTCTACCTGGGTTAAGCTACGTAAAACAACCTGAGTGAAGAGTACTTCTACCCGGAACTATGAGCTGGATCCCCCTAGGAGAAATGATTCTACCCGAATTAAGCTACTAAACTAGGAGGTGTGAATAGTAGTGATGCATGCTAAAAATAAAATAAAAATGGAGATTTTAAGGAGCTTACGTTTGGTGACACTCGTCCTTCAAGAACAACCATTCTGCACTGCTTTGTTCCTGCTTCAAACAAAGAAACATTTATGAGTTTTCAAAGTGGTGGTTGGTTGTGGCCTTGATGCCTTATTGTAGTTTGACTTCACGACCTCTCCGCAGCTGAAGAACTGATTCTATCAGTATGGTACCGAGGTTCTCCGATACTCTATCACGACCTTTCCGCAGTTGAAGAACTGATTCTATCAGTATGGTACCGAGATGCTCGGCTGGTCTGTATCATTTTCTGGAGACCTTGACTTTCCAATGTTGCCCCCAACTGTTTCATACCCAGACGTCCTTGGTATTGCTACCTTTGTCTCTGAGGCAATGCAATTTTTCTTTAAAAATCAAACTCTGTTGTCTTGCACCTAGTACCGGTTTGTGTCCAGTGCTTATCAACTTTTCTCATGAAGAGGTCTTGCTTAGGCAACCTGTTTAGTTTATTTGAGACACTTTGTTCGCCTTGTCAAATGAGATCACAGACAGATCCGTGCCTTCGTCAATGCCGTATATGCCCCAAATTGTGCTCGATATTACGGGGAAACTGTAGGTAGTTTTGCAGCCATTTGTTTGCTTCGCTTTTGACGAAAGATTAGACTGAAAAGGGACTCAAAGAAAATTATGGGTAAAAATAGAAGAATACTTGAAGGTGCAAAAGAACTGTGCTTAAACAAAAGGCGTCCCTTTCGGGGAAAGTAATAGGGAGACTTATTTGGAAGTATGTGCCGACTTCATATATCATGACATGCATTTTGGAATGGACGCCTGATCAGTCTGAGTTGTCTAATTCTCAAAATCCGTCACAAAGGTTCATCTTGAAACTGTCTTGGTCGTGCTCATGCCGGAGTATCAAAGACCCTCATTCGGCTAATAGCCCCCTTTGCGGGTTTTGCCTAACTGACCTCTCTCATTTCTCTAGTCACCGTCGCCCTATGGTACCCATTTGGGTTTTCACCTATAAGACTCTCTCATTTCTCTGCTCACCGTCGCCCTATGGTGCCCATTTGGGTTTTCACCAATAATACTCTCTCATTTCTCTGCTCACTGTCGCCTTACAGTGCCCATTTCGGTTTTCACCGATAAGACTCTCTCATTTCTCTGCTCACTGTCACCGGAAGGCTGCCCAATGCCCCTGGCATGGGAACTTCAAATATTCTCAAAGATCAATCAAAAGTTCTTAACATGGAAAAAATGTGAAAAGAACCTTGAACTGAATTACAACTTTTGGAACCGTTTCTACAAAAAAAACTGTAAAATAAAACAAACTTCTGCCCCAGTTTTGGAGTATTGGGAATATGGAATTTTTGTTGTGGTGGTACCGAACCCAGGGTAAGGCTGCCTACGTATCCTTTCGGAATCAGGTCGGACGTAGTTCAATGACTCAGAAGATTTGTTGTTTGGATTCTTTTCTTTTCTTCCCTTTTTTTTAAGTACACAGGTAACAAATACAGCTCAAAAGGGTTAACAATAGGGTGACACCTATTTGGAACAACGAGCAATGGTAACCTTCGTCATCTCGATTCTGATTAAATCATGCGTGAAAGTTCCATAGTGGGTATATATCAGACATAATATCTTTTGACTGCATCTGCGTTAATAGTCATGCTTGGTACCCTTCCTTCTTCATCTACCAAGTGCAAGTCCCCTTTAGGTAACACTTTCTTGATGATGTAGGGTCCTTGCCAGTTTGGGGCGAACTTTCCTTTAGCTTCTACTTGGTGTGGAAGAATGCGTTTCAGAACGAGTTGGCTCACCTCGAAGTGCCTTGGACGCACTTTCTTGTTGTAAGTGCATGCCATTCTTTTCTGGTATAACTGGCCAAAGCACATTTCTGCTAGCCATTTTTCATCAATCATCATTAGTTGTTCTAATCGGGTCTTTACCCATTCTGTATCTTCAATCTCTGACTCTACAATGACTCGAAGAGAGGGAATTTCGACTTCAGCCGGTATTACAGCTTCCGTACCATATACCAACAGATAATGAGTTGCACCAACGGATGTGCGAGCAGTTGTGCGGTATCCCAAAAGAGAAACAAACAACTTTTCATGCCATTGTCTGGAACTTTGGATCATCTTCCTAAGAATCTTCTTGATATTCTTGTTCGCCGCTTCAACGGCTCCATTGGCTTTTGGCCGGTAAGGGGATGGCGATGCATGATTTTAAATTGCTCGCATACCTCCTTCATCAAATTACTATTTAGATTGGCTGCATTGTTAGTGATAATGGTCTTTGGGATACCAAAACGACAGATGATGTTGGAATGGACAAAGTCTACCACTGCTTTCTTGGTGACTGCTTTGAAAGTGGCGGCCTCCACCCACTTGGTGAAGTAATCAATTGCAACCAAAATGAATCTATGCCCGTTTGAAGCCTTTGGCTCGATTAGCCCAATAACATCCATTCCTCAAGCAACGAAGGGCCAAGGAGAGGAAATGGGATGCAACTCCAAAGGTGGCGAGTGAATCAGATCACCATGAATCTGGCATTGGTGACACTTGCAAACAAAATTGAAGCAATCTCGCTCCATACTAAGCCAATAATACCCTGCCCGTAGAATCTTCTTGGCCAAAACATATCCATTCATGTGAGGTCCACATACCCCCGAATGCACTATGTGGCATCTATGCATCTCAACAAGTTCAAATCTGGTGTCCTTTTGTACAAAATTTCCCCATTCAGGAAGAAACCGCCGGCTAGACGCCTTAGTTCTTTTTTGATCTGCCTTGGCATGCTCTGGGTATTCCCTTGTTTTTAGGAATCCTTTTATGTCATGATACCAGGGTTCCCCATCTGGTTCTGTCTCAATAGTATTGCAACAACCGTGTTGATTCCGAACTTGGATTTCCAATGGATCAATATGAGTGTTACCTGGATAAGGGATCATCGAGGCTAAGGTAGCCAAGGTGTCGGCTAGTTCGTTGTGAAACCTGGGAATATACTTGAACTCGATGTATTTGAGTCTTTTGCTCAGGTCTTGTACACATTGTCTGTATGGAATAAGCTTGATGTCTCAAGTTTCCCATTCGCCTTAGGCTTGCCGGATAAGCAAGTCAGAATATCCCATAACCAATAGTTAATGCACATCCAGATCGAGGGACATTTTCAGACCCATGATACAAGCTTCGTATTCTGCCGTATTATTGGTACAAAAGAAATAGAGTTGGGCCATTGCAGGGTAATGTTGTTCGATAGGCGAGATGAGGATTGCCCCGATCCCAACTCTTTTGATTTTGACAACCCCATCAAAATACATTTTCCATACATGGCTGGTGTCCGGAACTACTTCCTCTATTGAGTTGATCTCTTCGTCTGGGAAGTATGTGCTCAGTGGCTTGTAATCATCATCAACTGGATTCTCTGCCAAATGATCTGCCAAAGCTTGTGCTTTCATTGCGGTGCGAGTGACATAGACAATGTCGAACTCTGTGAGCAGAATCTGCCATTTTGCGAGCCTGCCAGTGGGCATCGGCTTTTGAAAGATGTACTTCAAAGGATCCATTCTGGATATGAGGTAAGTGGTGTAGGCTAGGAGATAATGCCTCAACTTCTGAGCAACCCAAGTCAAGGCACAACACGTCCTTTCTAAAAGGGTGTACTTAACCTCAAAATTGGTGAACTTCTTGCTCAAATAATAGATTGCCTGTTCTTTTTTGCATGTTGCATCATGTTGCCCCAGAACGCATCCAAAGGAATTATCCATCACCGATAGACATAAAAACAAAGGCCTATCAGGTTCAGGTGGGACCGGTACAGGGGGTTTTGACAGATAGTCTTTGATCCTATCAAAAGCTTTTTTGCAATCGTCCGTCCACTTGACAGCAGCATCCTTTTTCAACAGCTTAAAGATGGGTTCGCACGTGGTTGTGAACTGAACAATGAACCTACTGATGTAGTTCAACCTCTCGAGCAAACTCATGACTTCCTTTTTATTCTTCGAGGGTGGAAAATATCGATTGGACTTTATATTAGATGGATCCAATTCGATGCCTCTCCGGCTGGCCATGAAACCGAGGAGCTTCCCAGATGGAACCCCAAATGCACACTTTGCCGGATTAAGCTTAAGATCGTACCTTCGAAGCCGTTCTAAGAACTTTTTCAAATCGCGCACGTGATCAACTTGTGTCTTTTATTTTATGATGGCATCATCGACATATACTTCTATCTCTTTGTGCATCATGTCGTGGAAAATGGTGTTCATGGCCCTCATGTAAGTTGCCCCTACATTCTTCAAACGGAATGTCATGACCCTGTAACAATAAGTATCCCATGGAGTGGTGAAAGCGGTCTTTTCTGCATCATCCTCATCCATTAGAATCTCGTGGTACCCAGCATAACAATCCATGAACGATTGTATCTCACGCTTTGTGCAGATATCTACAAGAATGTGGATGTTTGGCAAAGGAAAATTATCCTTTGGACTTGCTTTGTTAAGGTCCCTATAGTCAACACAGACTCTAGTTTTTCCATCCTTCTTTAGAAAAGGCATAACATTTGCCACCCAGGTGGTGTATCGGACAGCTCTGACCACGTTGGCGCTCAACTGCTTCATTATTTCCTCTTTGATTTTGTCACTCATGTCCGTTTTAAATTTTCGTTGCTTTTGTTAGATTGGTGGAAAATCAGGATACATGCAAGCTTATGAACCACAAGATCAACACTAAAACCCAACATATCATCATAAGAGCAAGCATACACGTCTCTGTATTCAAATAAAAGTTGAATCAAGGAATCTCTGGTTTTTTGTTCAGTGTGAATGCTTATCTTTGTTTCTCTAACTTCTTCGTGACTCGCGATATTGATGAACTCAGTTTCATTGAGGTTGGGCTTAGGCTTATTTTCAAATTGTTCTAACTCTCTTGTTATTTCCTCAACAGCCTCATCTTCGTAATATTCAACCTCTTGATTCATTATTTCGAAATTAGAAATCTTTTTAAGATCTGGGCGTGAATTCCGCATGCATGTCATGTTATTAAAGCCGGCATTTTAATACGAAACTGAACTGCATTTCATTGAATTCAAAAGGATAGAAAGGTTAACATCAAAACAAAACAATCATACTGAGATGTTTGGATTACAACCCTGAAAGTAACCCAAAATACAAAAAGAAGCTGCAAAAGAAAACTACCAAGACTCCTTCCTTGTGGGTAGAGGATTTGCTTCCCAATTGTTGACCATGGTATCTGGGCCAATTAGTTGCACATCGGCACGACTAGTGCCTTCACCAGCCTGGATCATATTCACTTCAGAAAACATCTGGCTGAATCCATGGAAAATTTCATCAATGTTCGCCTGCGCCAAGGAATGTTGATCTTTTTGGAGTCGTGGCTTGCCAAAAGTGTAGAAAATGTGAGGGATAGGTTGTTGCAAAACCCGTCCATTATTTTTGCGGTGTTTGGCTTTGTCTTCGTCGGCTTGTGTCGGCCTTAAGCCTAAACCAAAATTACCCTGGTTACTGAACGGAGAAATGGGCTCCGAAATTCCTTGCAATGATGCACCCAAGACTTTTCCTATGTCACGACCCATACTAGAGGATCATGACTAGTACCCGGGCCATACTTGTCGAGAACCAACGTACATTTTATCTAATCTTCTTATTATGTTTAAGGGCCGACGAGATCAATAGAAGTGGTAGATATGATTATGAACACCAAACAATGATAGATAATGGAATGAACATGGATAACACGGGATAACAATACTGCCAAGAAACTACATATAAGTTAGGAGCTACCACGCTTCCATGAAAGACTATACAACAAAAATCATCTGACAAGGCATACCAAACTATACATAAGACGACACCCGTCTATGAGCCTCTAAAGGAGCATAAGTAATGTAACCTAGTCGAAATAGGGCCCCGACATACCCATAATATCTATAACCAAAAATGCATACAAGACCACGGCAAGTCCGGAGAAGGGATCTCGCCTATAACCGCTGAACTGGAAAGCCTACTGTAGTGGGGGAACTGAGTCTACCTATCTATCAGAACTTGCAGCATGACATGCAGTGTCCACAAATAAAAAGGACGTCAGTACGAATAATGTACTGAGTATGTAAGGCAGGTCAATATAAATATGAACAATAATGTAAAGAGAGGTAGAAAAGATACAACCTGTAACATCTGAGTGCTTCTAAGAGACAGTAACATGAAATGCATGATACATATATACACATAATCTTTTAAAAACATCCGCCTCTGTGGGCATCATCATTATCGTATCAACATCCGCCTCTGTGGGCATCATCATCATCATATCATACCCGGCCTCAAAGAGGACTCGGTAAACCCAACTGATCAGTGGTTGCACAATAGGTGCCATACCCGGCCGACTATAGTGCGGCTCGGTAGAGTAAAATAGATACATATATATAATGCATGTAGGACTCATTGGAATCATGTTCTGAACATTTCGGAGTGACGTAAGGTCGATATTCTCCGTACACATTATTAGGATTAACTCTTCATCAAGAATATTATAAGAATCAGGAAGTACCAACAACATTGATAACATAAGAATAAGAGAAGCAACCTCAACATCAATTGTTCCATAAGAAGGGAAACAATGTAAGTACTGCTAGCTTCTAAGAGTAGAGTATCTTTGGAAGCTCGTTCATTGCATTATGTACAATCGGAGTCGTGCAAAAGAAGGAAAGGGATAGCCTCACATACCTTGTATATACTGCCCCAATCTCAAGCTATGCAATTGTCACGACTCCTTAGTCTACAATAAGAGAAACAACACTATCATTATCATTTAAACGTCATAACTATTGTGTATCGACCACAACCTATTTTACGACGAAACGGACAGAACCTCCCCTATATATATGACTTAAAACAAGTCAAAAACATCACCAAACAGCCCAAACAACATCCATAATAATCAAATTGAGCCTCCCAAAACAGTCCACACACAACCTAATAACTTCATACATAAGACGACCACCGTAGTCATGTCAAACGACCCGGAAATGTTACGACGAACGGACATCCCACAACCCTAAATCTATATGGTGTTTTACACACCCTTCATCATCCAAAACTCCATAATACAGTAGTAAAACACGCAGGCCAACAACAACACAAAACAGTCCGCTACAAGTAAATAACTCGAACTCACGACTTCCGATCACCGTCCCGTGAGTTCTTACAAGTATAAAACGAATTACCATGAATTTACAGCACAAAAAATGGATGAAAGAGAGCAGTAAACTCACCTTACTTTCTGGATAAATCATCCCTTATCTTGGTTCTTCAAACTCTAGGGTTTACCCCCAATTTGAACTTGAAAGAGAGGGAAAATCAATTAGGGTTTGTGGATAACTTCTGGGAGGAAGTTTGCAGGGGTTTAGGTCTGGTTATTTGTGAAATATAATGAGGGATATATTTCAGGAGATAATACTTTTAATGGGCTCTTATGACCCGAAATTGCTTCTTTTTGGGCTATCATTTAACCAAGTAGGTGACCCACCTACTTGTCACCTAGCAGCTTGTGCAGTCTCGCGAAAATGTCTATATCCCTCTACTACAATGTCGTATTGATAAGAGGTTTAATGCGCTGGAAACTAGACTAATAGATCTATAATTTGGTGGTTATATCACCCTATAACTCCAAGTATATTTGGAGAAAAGCTCAATAACAGTTTACCTAAAGTTTAAGTAAAACCATGAACCTAAGTTGCGACAACTCTTGTTGACTTTTGCTTCATAACTCGTTTGACTTCAAGACTATGGTACAGATATTATATGATTCAAATACCTTAAAAAACGACTTCTTGATATATCAAGCACCCCTAGGCTTACCCAAAAATACGAGTTACAACATCGTTGATTCGTTTAACTTCTAATACGTGTTAATCACTCTTATACACTCTTGTATCATTTAAGATCAATAGGCTTAACTTCTTATCATCTAAAAGATAATATCTTCTCATGTTTACGTCGATTAACTTATGGCATGAGCCAACATACATGAATATGGGTTGTAACATCCTGGCTCATAACCTTGTCTCAGCATGAGTGCCGCTACCATTACAGATGTGGTGGAAAGACGAGGATGCAGAATGGGCCTTCCTTCCTCAACATGGTCCGCAACAACCACTTCAAAAGCGTGATAGACAATGGACTCACACCCTTCTTTGGCCTCAATACAGGGGATTAACGGGTCTTTATGAATGGACGACTCGTCTTCCCCATGAACAATAATTTCTTGCCTATCATGTTCGAATTTGAGCATCTGATGCAAAGTGGATGGCACATCTCGGGCCGTATGGATCCATGGCCTTCCAAGAATAAAGTTATTAGAAGTGTCCATGTCCACTACTTGGAAGATAATTTCGAAGTCAATCGGCCCAATCATCATGGTGAGGTTGATCTCCCCAATGGTATCTCTCGCTGAGCCATCAAAAGCCCGGATGCGGACATTGCTGTGTCGGATTCTATCTGTATTGATCTTCATGCATTAAAAGGTGGATAGAGGGCATACATCTATGCTCTAGCCTTCATCAACCATGACGCGATTTACGTAGTTCCCCTCACATTTAACAATCAAGTGTAAAGCCATGTTGTGCCCGACTCCTTCTTCAGGTTGTTCATCATCTGTAAAGGTGATTCTGTTCACCTCAAAAAATCTGTTGGCCATCTTCTCTAATTGATTCACTGTGGTCTTCTCTGAGACATGTGCCTCATTCAGGATCTTGATCAACACACGAGCATGTTCTTTTGAATGCATGAGAAAAGATAGTAGAGAAATTTGGGCAGGAGTCTTTCTCAGCTGGTCAATGATTGAGTAATCCTGA